>MKEJ01036355.1:0-12458 GCA_001753735.1 Embelia ribes
TTTTTTTTTTTTTTTCAAAAGTAGTTACGATATCAAAAAGCAAAACGCATTAAGAAGGCAACTCTGTACATCAGTGAAATAGAATCTAAAAATACCCACCATCAACCGGCGAGCAGAAAGAATACAAGAAATCCATAAATGGAAGGAATCCTTCCGTCACTCAAAGTCAAAAGAGAATATCAAAGAAGCAGACGACCTCTTTACGCAAAAAGATAACCTAGAAACTCAAGAAAATCTAGAGTCTTGAAAGTCTAATAATCAAACAATCAACCAAAAATAAAAAAAAGCAGGTAATTGTTTTTCAAAAATGATTGTTGAAATCTATTGACTACTTATCCCTCAACAGTTTAGATTTTTCCTCTCCAAATGAACTACATCTCAATTCTCAACGGAAAAAGTATGAAGCCCCTAGCAAGCTTCCTCCATACAGGTAAGCAGCTTTCCAAGAGCATAAGACCACAAAAAGATCTTCACTTAAAAAATTAAGTCAAGAGTGTTCTACAATGACTATGTCAATCCAGGAGTATGAAACGATATATAGAGAGCTAAAAAATGCTTAATAGAGAAGTCAAACATCCAACAAATCATAGTTATAATTCTTTTCACACTTCACTCATCAAGTTTCATATTAGGAATTGTAAATAACATACTCTGAGTTTGAAATTTTCCCTACACTAAAAAGGACATAACTGGAAGAGCTAGATAATCTTATGGCATCACCAACAAAATAACTTTATTAGACATTAATTCAATATCAGCCACCCAAAACTATAATGACCTTAAGGCAGTAAACTAATTTCAAGATTCGCAACTGTAAATTTGATTAAACCGTGAAAGAGAATGCATATTGGTCAACAAATCCAAACATTTTCTTATAGCAAGTGTCGTTTTCTTGTAGCAAGTAAACTAATAGTCATTGTTTTCACACTTTCACTAAGATTTTCCTTTAAAGCATGTGTCGTTTTCCATTATTTGATATAGGGGTGCATTTTTCTGTTATTTTCAATTTTTCAAAAGAAAACCATTTTTTTTTTGTAAGTTTCTACCACAAATTGCTGTGTCATCCTAGGGAAATCAGAGATTTCTAATGTTCACCTTCTGAAATTAGATCCTTCCGAATAGTTACTTGTAATATTTTGCATCTTACCACTCCAGAATAAGTTCATATTACAGGCCTTCATGAAGAATAAAATAAACAAATAAGAACCATTCTTATATACTGTTGTTTTCATGCAAAGTATCGCAAGCAACAACAATCCAATTCCATAAATGAGAATTCAACGCCTTCTTTTCGAAAGAATAAAATATATAAGCTAGTTTATAGGGCCCAACCAGCTTCAACTGGTGAAAACAAAAATTCAACAGCTTATACAGTTTATGCAAAACACTTATCTACAAAATATACAGGTAGGTCTGTTGTTTTTTTTAACCCCAGCAAAAAAAATAAAGAAAAGAAAAGAAAAGAAAAAGAAAAAAAGAAAGAAGCATTTCATGCAGCAATCACAATGCAGTATACTATATTTCATGGACCTTCTAGCAATTTCCAATAAAATTTCAGTTCTGATAACATTTTAAGAAACTTAATCATAGACATTGCAAAAGTAGGGTTATTTACTTACAGTTCACTAATTTGGACTACTACTCCTTATTGAGAGTATTGTTCCCCAGTTGTGTACTTATTTTTTTTAAAATTATCATTCCAAGTCATTTTAAAATTATCATACCAAGTCATTTCTCCCCTTACTCTTTGTCATCCCCCGCTTTACCAATCATTCTGTGGGATGAGATGCAAGCCTTCTATGACCATGATTAAGTCCATTTCAGCACTTTCCGAAATCATGTAGAGAGAGTAATACTACAGGTTTTGAGCCACTCTCTCTTAAATATGGTAGTTTCGAATTGATTAATTAGCTTACTAACTTGACTATTTCTTTGTGTCAATATAAATAGTTAACCTTAAGCTAATAATCTATTCCCTGTACTTCTGTGTTATCCGAAACCTCTCTTTTCTTATTCTTCTTTCATCTTTTCATATGGGGGAGGGTATAGTGATCAATTCAATAATTTGTTCAGTTGGTTTTAATCACACAACAAAGCCAGGTAATCACAGATCACAGAGTGTTAAAAGGGTAGAAATAGAGAAAATATCTCATTCTTCAAGTGTTAAGCGTCGGTTACAACCTATGCTTTATACCAAGAGTCAATGAAATGAACTGTTTCAAAGTTACAAAGGCACAAAGCCAATCATCCCGTAATTAGTTAAAGTTTGGTCGGCCAATTAAAAATGATCAAACATAATACAAAGATTAAACTACACTGTAGGTCTCACTGATTACATCAAAATAAGAGCTTTGCATGTTGAATCACTGCAGGAACCTAAAATCGTATTGGCCTTGTTACATGCACTCGCTTCAAGGCTAGCACGCATTCAGTCATATACATTTAGCTGCCTTCGTATAAAATCATTAAAATAAAAAATGCCAATTACTTGTACGTGAGTCATTTGACTACCTAATATAAATGCAAACTTCCCTTCCATTTCCCCCATCGCACTGGCCACCTCCTTTAGCTGATATTAGTATGGTTAGTTTCATTACTTCATTGCCAACTCTTATAGTGGACTACCTTACATCACGAGTACCATGCAAATAAAATGTAGTTGCATTTGTGATTCAAAACCGACCAGTCTTTACTTCAACATATGCTACTTTTTTAAAAAAATTATATATATATATTTTTTGATATCCTTAGGTTTTGGACCCGCTTACGCTCGCCCAACTAATCCCACGGGACCCGAGCCCCGCACCTCGGAGTTTCCCAACACAGATTAGGGTTAATCGCTAGCTTTTTACACTAGGGGGTGTGGCCTCCAAGAAATTGTCCTCATGGGAATCGAACCTTGGACCTCATGCTTCAAGGCACTAAGTCCAAGTGATTGACCACTTGGGCAACCCCTTGGAGTTAATGAGGCAAAAAATGTTGCACTTCTCAAAGTAGACCGGAACATATTTCCCCTGCCTTAGCACATTACTAAAAGTTTCAGCTATACAATTCTTTCCCGATAGTAAACATAAGAGTAGAGAGAAAATCCTTCAAAGGATTCCAGGTAATTAACAGAATAGTCTATCTGATTGGTTCCTTACTCAAATTACAGGTTCTATAGATACGGATTACAACTGACCACCATGAAGAAACAAGGGAGTATCACAGGTAAGAAACCGGCTAATTATATCCCCACTAAGTCCAAGTGATTGACCACCTGGGCAACCCCTTGGGGTTAATGAGGCAAAAAATGTTGCACTTCTCAAAGTAGACCGGAACATATTTCCCCTGCCTTAGCACATTACTAAAAGTTTCAGCTATACAATTCTTTCCCGATAGTAAACATAAGAGTAGAGAGAAAATCCTTCAAAGGATTCCAGGTAATTAACAGAATAGTCTATCTGATTGGTTCCTTACTCAAATTACAGGTTCTATAGATACGGATTACAACTGACCACCATGAAGAAACAAGGGAGTATCACAGGTAAGAAACCGGCTAATTATATCCCCACAGCAGTTTTTTTTAATCCAGTTTTAGATTAAAGTGTATAATATGTTGCACTTCATTATCTTGAACAATATAATGGTAAGAAGCAATCATGAATTTCAGGAGAAAAGTGAAAAAGATTTAAATCAGAAAAGCTAAGGATATCTAACCAAAGAATGAAGGATTAAGTATGGCAAAAAACTCTACCAAATAAAGTATAAAAATTTCTCAGTTGGATCAAATAGCTGAGTGGAAAAGTTTAACAGGAAGTGATAATTGGAGAATGTGAGCAGCATGCTCAGCCTTGCATACTCATTGGTTTTTTCATAAGCACACGAAATGTACACCAGGTACCTTTGGTATTCTAAGAGGATTCTTGGCTGCATATTCACAGAGTTTTCCAATCTTTCGATCATTCGGTTCTTCGTCCTATACAAAACACCAAAAAACACATTATATCACCACCGTACCAAAAGTAGATTGCAATTACTAAGAGGTGCTATACAAGTCACTCTACCCATTTAATTAAATAAGAATCGAACAAAAGTCAGATAATAGCAATCAGAATATGCATACAAGAAAACTCTAATATGGAAGGTATCACAAGAAAACAAGTCTCCATGTTCCCTAAGACTTGGACCTTTGTAATCTCATACCCACTATAACGATGAATATACTTTTTCTTATACAGCCTAACTAGTCGAATGGTTCCAACACTGTATCAACAACACATGCAAGCAACAATGTTCTATGTTTAAATCATATAATTGACTCAAGTGAAAATATAACATTGCTTATTTTAGTATCAATTGATGAAGAAAAAAACATAAAAAACAGTCCAAAAGATATCCTTCAATTGAGGATCAAATGAAAACTACTTTTAGGTGATGTGCTACCATTTTACCTAAAAACATAAGCAAATAGGGAGAAGTACATTTTATTATTTATACTGACGTTTTGTGTTCAAGTCTCCCCCTTACTCAATTATAAAGTTGATTTGCACGAGTTTGGCTCAAAATATGCCACAAGTGAGAGGCGTATTAAACATCACAGAATGCCCTTTTCCTAACAGTTTAAGCTTTTAGGATAACAAAACTACGAACATGCAAGTAATGGCACAAACAACTCACCGGCGATTTGGGAAAAACCTCTGCAATCAATTTTTTGTACCTCTTCACTGGCTGCCTAGACCTCGCCCGCATCGCAGGACAGAAGAAGCAAAGGTTTCCGCATGCTGGCAAAACTTGCCTTGAGATTACTCCCGAAACAACACTCATTTTAAAATAAAAAATTTTGTTAATAAATTTTTTGGCCACAATGGCAAAAAACTCTACAGCCCCTTAGAAAATTTTTCACTCCTTTTCCTTCTTCCAAGCATGAACTCGGAATTTAGGAAACCAAAACCAGAAGGGAAGGACGAGTCCCCGCGGATTCGTCCACCAGCCTGCAAAATCAAACCAATCAGCACCCGAAAATGCAAACATGCCCCTTCAATGAATCACAACCTGGTTTTGAAAAAATAAATCTAAAACACAAAATCAAGAAATTTCACACCATAAATAAAAAAACCCATATAAAAAAAAGTACCAAAAGAGTTGTAAATTTTGAAATTTGGCATGAAATTTGCTGCAGTTTTAGCATTTACCTATTGTAACTATATGATATAATCGATGCTCCTTCAACTTATATACATTTGAGCATGTGCTTGTGTGCTATTACAAAGAATGTGAATGAAATTAAGGAGTAATTAACATTATTATTATTATTATTATTATTATTAGATTTAGATTTAGGAGCAAATAATATTCTCAAATCTTCCATATCATCAATTGAATTGGATTTCTAATTTCATGGCATTTACCTTTTGAATAATTCAGAATTACAATGATGCAGCTTAATCAAAGCCCCCTTCAATCATATATATACATATATAGTGTGATTGCAACGAATGTGAATGAAATTGAGGAGCAATTCATAATAATAATATTATTAATATTTTTTTATTAAATTATACCTTCGGATCGGTGCCTGGTAAGAGCAGAGAGCCGAAAGCTGGTGATCCGTCAAAAGCTATGAAATATGTATCGTTGCTGATATTCTCTCTCCCTCCACCGCAACTATCTCTCTCTCTTATCTCTCCCTATTCTGTTGGCCGGACACCAGCTATAAAAAGATGGTTGAAGAATTTTATTAAATAAATGGAATATATATATATATATATATATATAATAAATAATTATTATTGTTAACGGCCAAACTAGGGAGTTCATTCGGTTAATTTAAAAATATCATAAATTATTCTCATTTGAATCCGAATTAATATAAGTAAATTTTGAATTACCCGAATCCAAATTATCTGAATTATAAATAAGAATTTCGAATTAGATCTAATTTAAATTAAAACCCAAACCCGAATTACTTGAACCGAACCCAAATTATATACATAAAACGGCGTCATTTTTTTATAATATAAATATATTTCATTATTTCGGTAATTCGAGTAATTACCCGAACCCGAACGATCCGAATTTCCGAATTTTTGAAAAAATAAAATCCGAACCCGAATACGAATTTTGGATTATTTGAATCGGATAACCATATCCCAAGCTAACAGATCACGTGGCATTGAGCGGCTGAAATGGGCAAATTACAGGGTTTTTTTACCAAAATATAATAATTTTGCAAATATTTACGGAATTAAGTTTAGTTTCAAAATATTTACTAAATGGTATTGTTAAAAAAATAACAGATTTAAAGTGTGATTTTGTATCGCATTTTTTTTATAAAAATCACGGTTTCGAACTATGATTTTTGCTATATCACAAAATCACAATTTTAATCTGCAATTTTAACATCAATTTTTGAAATAACAATTTCTATAGAAGTAAGATGCTATAAAAACTGCAATTTCGAATAAGGATTTTGTGATGTTGTAAAATTAGGGCTTGAAATTGCAATTTTTGAACAAGTGAAGCAAATATCGCAATTTAAAACTACAGTTTTTATAACAATCTTCTCAATTTTTTTAACAATCTTGATATGGTAATTATTTTGAAACAAACTCCATTTGGTAAATAATTTATAAATTTATAATATTTTAGTCAAAAATTCGGAAATTACCGTCATGCCTTCCTCATAACTTTCATGTTGTCCCCCAAAACCTTGATGCAACAAACTAAGTATTCAAGAATAAATTTGTATTCCGGCCTTTAAGAGTTATGCTCACACCCATTTACTTATAAGTGAGTCATTTGAGCTACAAAAGTATATAATATAGGTGATTATTTCATGTATATTAAATCATTTATCTAACTTTTAGCATATCAAGTTGGTTGTATTTATAAAGTCACAGAGATAATTTCTCGGCAATTGAAGACTTGCTTTTTGAGTAATGAATAAAAAAATTTGTTTGGATGATGACAGAGTTTTGGATATGGAAATAACTAATTTTGACAAGTCTTAAGCGAAATATTCTAACACCCATTCGTTCATTGAAAGTATTTCAGATTTAAAAAACTACGTTTTAATGAATTTTTGTGGAATTTGAAAGATAATTTACTATTAAATTGGGTATAGTTGAAAATTTAGTCCAATTATTCTATGATTTGAAATATTCTAACACCCATTCATTGTGTAGACTATTCTATGATTGGTATGCTTTGCCGTTCAATCATGCCTCATGAGAAGCTAATCCTTATTTAGTGAAAATATTTAGTGCAAGCATTAGCTTTATGTATTAAAATTCCAAATTGAATAATTCTTATTTAGAGAATAAGTTTTTTTGAATTAAATTATAGTAAATTGGTAGAGAGTTTTTATTAGTTTTCTTCGTAAAACTATTCCATAAGAATGAAACTATATTCAAAGTTTTGTTGGACCTAATGACTATCTCATATTGGCAACCCAACTGTGTTGCTTAGAAAATTAGATTTTTATAAAGATAGAGTTGAAAATTATCTATTTTATTTAATTTAGGATTTTATATGTTTGAGTACTTTAGAAATCAAATAAACGTAATTATTGAGTCTGACAAATTCCCAATGACACTCTAGGTTGAAATAAATATATTATAAATATTAGTTGTTAAATCGTTAATTTATATCCGAAGTTCACTAAATAGGATTAAATATAGTGTGTAATACATATAATTTAATATACAAGGCTATACTAAATAATATCAGGTGCATATCGATTTATCTTGCATATTTAGTGTATTATAAACAAATTTCTTGTATCAAGAAAAACTATGAAAATTAGGAGTGGGAAATAATTTAGTTAATCATATTAAATCTTGAAAAATAAATTGCATGTTAGAGTATTTTTATAACATCATTAGACTAGTATGAGTCTCTATTTTCGATAGTCGATACTTTATTAAATTAAAGCTATATCGTTTTATTATGCACTTGCATGATGATTATATATGCATGTTTTGGGAGTAATCATGAGGCTTAACAGGAAAATAAACCCATCTAATAAAACGAGCTAAGTTTATAGCCAAAAAAATCGCCATTGTTAATTGCGTTGTGATTTGGTTGTAATATCCAAAATAGTGATAAAATTTAATAGTCTCGCTAACTGTGGAATAAACATTCAATACAATAAATTTTATCATTTTTAAATTTAAATATAAATACAAACAACAATAATAAATACAATTAATGACTACAATACTAATGATTAAAGACTAAAAAAAAAAAAATCCAATCATAAAAGTCTTCTATAATGCTTAAGTCTTTTAGCTTCTTATAAATTTGAATTGTGGCATAGTTCCAAAACCGGACCCGGGAGATTGTCCTGCAGAGTTTCTTCCCGACATATCAGAATTATTGATTTTCAAAATAGCTATTAAGATTAAATAATTTTATTTAATTCTTTTTTAAATTCATATATTTAGTCTCATGTCGCTAGTTTAAAAATTAACGGTTAATAGGCACCTGATAGAAATTGTACAGTATCTCTTGTCACTTAGCCTATCTCTATCCTACTAAAACAATATACTTATATTCTGATATTTAGACTTGCCTACGTTGAAGGAATAACACGTGAGAGTTGAAACTAAAAAGAGAACAGAGAGTAGAGACAAAAGGAACTTTCAAAAAAATATTTTATTATATTTTTCATAAAAAGAATTATTTAAATACTTTTAATCACAAGTGGGAAATATAAGGCCTTGTCATTTTATTACAATTTATGCTTAAAAATGAACTTTTAAATTCGTAAGTATTTATTAATATTGTTTCATATTTAGAGTCCCATAATTCATGAAGAAAAGTGCCCTAGGCATCTGCCTAATATGCCCTGTTCCAAAGAATATGTCATCGCCAAAAATCCATCATTTTTTATCCAATGTCAATCTTCCGTAAGAAATTTTCATCGCCAATCTCCAATTTCTCGTGGCGTTCATGATCATGATTTAATTGGTTAGATGTTATCAAGGATAAATCATTTTGTTGCAATTATTCCTTAGATATACACGTCTTAATATTTCACTTCAATTTAAAAAATACTCCCTCCGTTTAATTTATTTTGTCCTCTACAAAAAATCAAACTTATTATAAAGTAAATCAATAAGTGAATGCTCATACATTAATTGCTATTACTTTTTTCAAATTTACCCTTTATCAAATATATAGTGTAAATATTAAGTGATATAAAGTATATTAAATAAGGGTAATTTAGAAAATTTACAAATTGTAGTGGAATTTATTTTTGAAAATGAACTACAATTTTAGACATCCCAAAATAGTATTAGGGACTAAATAAGTTGAACGAAAAGTACCGTTTTAGATTATTTATCAAAAGAATATACATTGTAAAAAAATAATAATAAGTGGTTAACTGAATATGAAAGTAAAAACTTGTTATTTGAAAAGTTATTTCAACTTTGATGGGATTGGATTGATTATAATAACTAGAAATCGACTCTTATTAACCATTGAATTAATTGTGGTTGTTCCGGACCTTTTCAGTTTTCATTGAAAATATGTCCTGAAAATTAACGATGGCGGTGTTTAATTCATTAGATTATATGGCATAAATGTGCTAAAAAAAAGTAATGACAAAAGTTCCAAAACTAATATTAAGCAAAATTGATTTGGCACTAGCTTAATTTGTTTTCTTGTTTTACTGATCCAGAATAGTACTTGTTTTTTTCTATTATGCAGAGAGTACAAATCTTCAATCTGAATAAATTAATAATAACATTTTATTATTCAAGCAAGAAATTGAGGGGAGAAGGTGGAAAAAAAAAAAAAACCCTACTAGTTTCTACATCGCGACTTTTAAACTGGCAAAATTTTTCAAGTTCAATGAAATTTTCACTAAACATTATTTCTTTTGAAGCAAAAGCAAACTAATAGCGGAAAACTGAATCAAAGCCAATGTGAATGTGTCAACTGAGGAACACCTCACTTTTTTCACACAAATTGTTGATTTTAAATAAGAAGGTAGAGAGAGAAAATTTCTTATTAAAATAACAATAACCTCTGTATATAGATAATCCACATAAAAAAGCATGGAACAATAATCATAGATAAACAAAGTAACAAGTGAAAACATAAACCAACAAGAAATTAAATCTGATATAGACTATCTTTTATCTAATCACTTTGAATATAAATTAATCTCTATAACTAATATAAATGAAACATCATTTTTTGCAAAAACCTAAAAGCGTACATTTCATTTCCATTTGAAAAGGCCCCCAAAGTCCAAAGAGAAATGTTAGAGCATCAAAAGAATTACAGAACCAAGATTCCAACACAGAACAAAACAACCATGAGATTTTCATCCTCGAAAATTTTAGATGGCTGAATGGCAAAGTAAAACCCAATCCAACGAGTTGAGATTTTTTCAGATCATTTCTCAAAACAATTTCAAGAAACGCAATATTACTTCAATTTTTACCCACACGTCCAAAAATAACAAGAAAATCTGCACTAAGATCAACAGCAAATGGCAGAGAATGGACAAACCATCTGAAAGTAAACACAATGATCCAACATCAATTAAAAAGCACAAGCATAAGACAGTAAACGGAAAGTTAGAGGTATCTTCCCAGCCTAAGCACCAAAGTTCAGAAAACAGAAACAACATCCCTCAGTAGAGAAAATGATAACATAACTACTTATCGAAATTTTCAACAAAAAAAACATTTCTAGTAGTCTTAAAAAAGAAAAAAAGAAAAAAGAAAAAAACTTGGTTCATCAAGCATCAACCCTCTCAGTAGCTGGTTCTTCGATGTAAACCTTGGCAGTGGGCTTGGACAATAGGTCTGTATACTCTTGGTACGGAGATTTAGCAAAGCGGGTCTCAGTCCAGAAGTCTGGGGTGAGGAATCCGTATGTCTTCATCAGACAATCAAAAGTTGCCTGCAATAAAATAGATGAATAGCTTAAGGCACCACTTCATCCAAATAAAAAAGACTAATATAAAGCTGCAACTCATTAAAATTACGGCATAAGATCAACATATAACATCTGTTACTTTACATGACCATCACATTCTACTACAAATCTGTCTACCAGATTATTCTGCAAGCAGAGAGGAAAAACATTATCTACATATAAATAGTTAAGATTACCAGTAAAGAGGATAAAAGTTATATATCTCTCAAAAATAAGTTAACCAAATGCCAAAACCAAGTACAAAGGGCTAGGCAATCTGAAGGAAAAAAAATACATAATAATGTACTCCATCAATAAACTTATTACAGCTTTAGAAAAGCAATATTAGAGATTGTCAAAATAGATCCAGTTAAAATCTAAAAAAGAGATGAATAGTCATAGTTCGAACCTTGACAAAGTTGCCAAGAGTTTTGGTGGATCCACGAGAAGAAGTGAATACATCTTCAATACCAGCAAACTGCAACACCTTCTTGGGAACCCTAGCAGCAACAATACCCGCACCACGAGGAGCAGGAACCATTCTCACAGTGACAGATCCACACTTACCAGTGACCTTGCAAGGCACAGTGTGTGGCTCACCAATCTTATTACCCCAGTAACCCCTCCTGACTGGGATCACTGACAGCTTGGCCAGTATGATAGAACCACGAATAGCAGTTGCAACTTCCTTGCTGCACTTGCATTTAATTGAATTAGTCATCTATTTATAAAATACTATTTCAGTGAAAGCCAATCACACCAGTGAAGATACTGTTTCTGAATGACATAGCAACAATACTTTCAAGTGATAATCAATTGCCCTGAGCAGGCTTACAACGAATAAAACTCCTTCATTTTAATCTTCCAGCTTACCTTAAATTAAAACAACATTCATATCAAATAAAGTATATCAATTTCTAATGCTACATCAGTGATACTAAATAAAAGGACAAATAACTGATAACCCATTAAAAATTAACCATTACATAAGAAATGGAAGGTTTCATTTAAACCTGCAGCATCTTATTTTACCAAACCAACTACTCCATGCTACCCAACAAATGGATTCTTCTAATTACCTCCAACTCACTTAACAATCATAGTTCCAATCACAGCATGCATAAATCAATTCAAACAATCAAAGTCAAGAAATAAAACTTTTCAAAATAAACTACATTAATAACTACAATTATCAAATCAAACACACGGCAAGAATTTTAATTAAAAAAAAAAACAAAAAATAAAGAGTACGGACTTATGAAGCACGGATACTTCGAAAGGGTCAAAGTATCGGTATCGGATACCGATACACCTCCAATATGGCCGGATACGTATCGGATACGGCTGAGAAGTATCCTAAAATAAAAATAAAAAATTAATTTTCAGATACAGCCGGATACGCTTTGGATACGGATGGGATACGCTTAGGATACGGCGGGGTATTATTTAAATTTTTTAAAAAGTATAAGGGCACAATATATATATATTATAGAAGTATAGAATCTTAATTTGCAAAATATATATATTATAGAAGTATAGAA
>MKEJ01036356.1:0-17363 GCA_001753735.1 Embelia ribes
GTTTGCGGTGTCTGTTGGTTTACCCATTTGTCTGAAAGGACGGTGACTTTGGCAAGAGACATGATTTTTATTTACGTACATTATTTTCGTGCCATGATGTTACAGATGAGGCATGAGCCAAACACAACTCAGATTTCGATTATACGTACGTTGATTTGCGGGGCATTATTTTAGTTTTACAATTTCCATATCAGTACTGTTTACTTTATTCCAGTTATACCAGATCTTATTATCTTCAGTACTGTTTATGTTGTTTCAGCAATTCCATAGTATTGTAAACTTACCGCCTGCTTTGGATATTTCCTGAGCAGAATAGACAACTGGACAGACACACCTATTACTGCATCGAGGTTTTGTCGACCATATAGCACACTGCTTTGCAGTCAAGATTTTCAGCTTTTCGATAGGTCTTATTTTGAGGATGACTTTATCTTGGACTTAGTTAGATTTTATTTCCACGCAAATTCTGATGTACATATTCTTTTTTCCGGTGCACTGTTTACGTCGCTTTTTGGCCATAGATAGCAGCCTATTGTATTAAAATGTTGGGATGTATTTAGAATATTTTGGGTAGCTGTTTTTATGTATTTACATTTTAGCATTATGTGGGTTGGTTTACTTTATTTATTCTATTATTATGGATTGTGTACTGTTTAGCGGATCACCCCTCGGGTCCCAGGTGCTTGGGATTCGAGGGCGTGACATTGGGGTTCTACATGGTCGTCCATACAATGCCTCGAATGGTGCCATATCAATACTCGAATGATTATTATTGTTATAAGCAAAATCGGCCAAGTGCAAATGATCCCCCCAACTTCCCCTGAAATTAAATACACATGCTCGTAACATGTCCTCAAGTATCTAAATAGTTCGCTTAGTTTGGCCATCTGTCTGAGGATAATAGGCAATATTCTTCGTCAATCGGGTGCCCCGAGTATTCTGCAATCCTTCCTAGAAGTGCAATATGAATCTAGGATCTTAATTGGATATAATGTTATAAGATGCACCATGCAACCGAGGAATCTCCTTCACATACAATCACGCTAACACTTCGACTCTATCTTCTTTTCAAATAGGTAAGAAATGTGTTAACTTCGTTAACCTATCAACAATTACCGAAATGGCATCCCTCCGTTCCCACGACCTCAGTAAGCTACTCACGAAATCCATAGTGATATATTCCCATTTTCACTGCGGTATCTCGAGTGGTGGCATATCACTACCCATCTTCTTTCTGTCACCTTTTACTTACTAACAAGTCAAGTATCGTGCCACAAATAGAGCAATATCTCGTTTCAGAATAGGCCATCAATACTTGTATCTCAAATCATGATACATCTTGTTCCCACCTAGATGTACCGCTAACCGCGACTGATGTAACTCTTTCAGTACCTCTTCTTTCATCAACTTCGGCATGTATAACCAACCACAATATCTTAACTTGCCTCGATCCCCAATTGTCCAAACTCGAGATTTCCCATTGTGAGCTCTCGCAATGAACTTTTGTGACCGTGCGTTACCCCATTAAGATTCCATAACCCTGTCAACTAACTCTAGTTGAATAAGCAAAGTACTCACTATGATTGGTATCCCCACATCAATGGTCTCATCGTCAATAAATTCTAACCCTAATTCCCCGAATGTTTTCATTGCATCCCACTCGTTATATATGAGACCAGCTAAAGTGCACTGAATCTTACAACTCAATATATTGGCCACTGCATTAGCCTTGCGAGGATGATGTTGTAGATCGAAATCATACTACTCCAGGTACTCCATCCATCATCTTTATCTTATATTCAGATATCTCTGCATAAAGATATATTTGAGGCTCTTGTGATCAGAAAAGACCTCAAATCTCTCCCGATAGAGAGAATGTCTCTAAATCTCCAGTGCGAAGACAACTGCTCCCAACTCTAAATTACGTGTCGGGTAGTTCTGTTCGTGTACCTTCAGTTGTCTCGATGTGTATGCTACCTCCTTTTCCAACTGCATGAGTATACAATCTATATCTTCCTTTGATGCATCACAGTATACCATATATCCTAATAACCTCTTGGGAATAATCAACACGAGAACTATGGTCAACAATTTCTTTAACTTCACAAACGACTCCTCACACTTAGCATCCCATTCAAACTTGACCCTCTTACGAATCAGCAGGGTCATAGGGGATGCTATAGTAGAAAAATCCTTCACGAATCTACAATAGTACCCAACAAGCCCTAAGAAACTGCTTATCTCAAAAATATTCTTGGGTTGCTCCTATTTTACCACAGCCTCGACCTTCGATGGATCTACTGTTATCCCCTCGGCAGTCACGACATGCCCCAAGAACTACACCTTCTGAAGCCAGAACTCACACTTCGACAAGTTAGCATATAACTGATACTTGCGTAGCGTCAACAATACAATCCTCAAGTGATCTTGATGTTCCTCCTTAGTTCTCGAATATACCAGGATATCATCAATAAACACAATAACAAACCGGTCCAAGAACTCCCGAATACTCTATTAATCATATCCATGAATACTGATAAAGCATTCATCAAATTGAATGGTATAAATAGAAACTGGAAATGCCCGTACTTAGTTCTGAATGCAGTCTTCTGCGCATCCTATTCTTTGACTCTCAACTAATAATACCCCAAATGAGGGTCAATCTTTGAGAAATACTTAAATCCCTTCAGTTGGTCGAATAAGTCATCAATCCTCTGCATCGGATATTTATTCTTTATAATGACCCGATTCAACTTTCAATAATCGATACAAATTCTCATTGTTTCATCCTTTTTCTGTACGAATAAGGTCGAAGCACTCTACGGTGAATTACTATGCTGAATGAAACCTTTTCCCCGCAACTCAGTGAGCTATCTATCCATCTCCCCCATCTCAGCAAGAGCTAAATAATACGGATCCATAGCAATCAGATCGTACCAGGAAAAGGACCTATCGTGAATTTTACCTCTCGATGAGGCGGGAGCCCACTAAGATCCTCCAGAAACACATTAGGAAAATCACATATAACTACAGATAAATCAGGATGTACCTTTATAATCTCAGCGATAGAAAGACTTGCCAAACGGGAGCTAAAAGTGTCACACGATGGTCTAGCAACTACCTGAAGAATGTCCTAATCACTAACATACCGAACAACAAATCCCCCCTTTAGATGCACAGTTACCCAATGATGGTCACACTCTATCACAGCTCGATTGGCCAACAACCAATTCATACCCAGAATCACATCGAATTTGGACATGTCCAATACGATCATATCATACTCGAACTTGTGATCATAGAAAAGAATGTAGCACTGACGACAAAGGAAGATCGGAATGAAACTTCGGCCTATAGGAGTATCTACGAAAATATGAGTATTCAACCCCTCAGGTACTAGTCCCAAGGCTCGAACCATACCCACCAAGAAAAAAGAACATGATGCACCCTTATCGAATAGAACATGTCACGGGAAGAATGTAATAGCAACGTACCTCGGATAATGGATGTATCCGTTTATGTAGTTGGAGTATCAGTAAGTGCATATAGCTGCATCGGTGCCACTAAAGCTAAAGTAGATGCGGCGACCCAATTCCCACTTCCCTACTGAATACTGCAATTCTGAGTCACCCCTGACTGAACTGGTCCAACTTACTAAACTGGTGATGTGGTATAAGAAACCTGACCCAAAGTTGTCATCCCCAGGCAATTCTTATGGATGTGTCCTAAAACCCCACAATTCCTACATCTGATGAAAGGATACTGAGCAAAGAAATGTCCCTCTTCCCCGCACTTGTTTCATATCTTTTGGCCCTTACTAACCAATCCTGCCCCATTGGCATAAGACATCGGTCCTGTTTGTCCTGAGACCTATCATCACGATGCCTTTTCCTATTACTTTGACTGCTTTGTTGCCCCCCAGACTATTGTCCACGACTCTATTTTGGACCCTAGTTCTTCTTCCCATCCTGAGCCTTCCTATCCTGAAGATCAATGGCCTCATATTCGTCAGCCCTTTGTACAACTTCATCATATATAGCCGGTCTTACAACAGCCACAACCCTAAGAATACGAGTCCTCAACCCAACTTCAAACCTCTTTACCTAATTTGCCTCTATTAATGCATAAGGTTTGGCATATTTTGCCAAAGACGTAAACAGTGTAAAATACTGCGTAACTGTACTATAATCGTGAGTGAGGTGTATGAAGTCATGCAGTCTCGCATCCTGGTATGATTGTAGACAATACTTGGTCAAGAATGCATCCTTAAGCAGTTCCCATGTAAGTTCCCCCATGTCGTTCATCTCAGTGAAACTCTTCCACCATTCCACAGTTTCGTCCCATAAGAACTATGGTGTTACCCATGCTATAACCAGTTCATCAGTTAGCCTTAACATTTGGAAATGGTATTGCCATACTAGATACCCATATATCGGCCCGCTCAGTATCAGTCCCTCCTCAAAATATAGGAGCATCGGACCTGCCAATCTCCCTCTGTGATTGTATAGCCTGAGCTCCGATAGTTTGATTACCAAGATGATGAATACCTACTGCCATAGGGGCAGTTTGTACTGCTACCGTAGTCTATTGTGACATTTCTACATTTTACTAACCCATTTGTTAGGTCATGATAAGCGTTAGTTTCTGCAAGTCGACCAAAATAGAAACTGGTGCAACCCCAACAACTCCCGTTGCAGGTGCAGGTGCAGGTGCAAGTGTTGTGGGAATCCCTTGCCCTGCTGGAACCTCCTGTGCTGCAGGAATGTCCCTCTGGATGCCTACTAAAGCAACTTCTTCTTCGGGATGAGCCTGCACTTCCGGTGGATAAGGAAACTGTCCCCTACCATAACTGCGACCCCCCCGTTCACCATGTCCATGTCCACGACCATGTCCGTATCTATCACATCCTTAGTAGTCTATCTATAAGGAAATTTTCAAATAGATTAATCTCATATAAGAATTATAACGAGAGAAATGAACACGATGCATATACAAAACTGAAATAACTTATGCTCGGCTTTATCTACTACCAAAGATCCACATTGGACTTACAGGGCATCCCCTGTCCGTCTAACCCAGAGCTAAGTATCGACGTATGTCACCATAAGTTAGTTGTCCCTATCATGTATATAAGAGTTGCGCATATTAAAAGTTTTGGTTTTCTAGATGCAGCTCACTTGAAACTCTCCAAACCGATAGATCCAACAACCTACAGCTCCTAGGTGGTCATAAACCTAGAGCTCTGACACCAACTGTACCGCTGCTAGTTCTCGAAACCCCCGAGTACATCACTAAATCAGTATACAACTCTAAGAAAACGATAAAATACATAATATTGTACTTTATTACATCTACAAAAAAGAAATTGAGCTTATTATCATATTTTATGACTGTTCAACTCACAAATATATAAAGTGAACAAGATCTGGGCCAGTAGCCTACAACAGTCTGAAATACAATACTAGAAATGGAAATATAGGAATATAACATGTGACAAACCCTAATTGAGCTTCGACCTATCCTATTAGTATCCCTGACTTTCGGCTCCTGGTTCTGCTTGGCATTTTCATGGAAAAATGGTGAAAAATCCAACCAAGCAGCCACAAGTCAAAAATCTAATGTCCAGTCTATCGAAATAATAACAAAATATATACCAACGCTATGGTAATCATTATGTTGTATTATATACTAAAACAAGTATTTAAACGTCAACAATCCATCTAACATGTATGAACAATAAAAGTAAATACATGAACTATCAACATGAACTGTAATACAATGTGCAGGGATACATCGGTCCTCCCAACACAGGATACATCTGTCCTCCTGTACTCTATGCATAAAGTGACCATGCAGTGTCTCTGTTGTTGTCACGGCCAACATTCTCAGCTTTAGTTATCGACCACAAAACTGTCAACATCATCATCCTAGTCTTGGTCCACGGATCCCAAGACTATGAATACTATAACATACATTACTTTGGTCTTCGGGCCCCAAAGCCTATCAACATCATACCATCATAACTTATATACATTGTACTAATGTGTAAGTTACCATTTTTATATCGTTATTAGCCTATAAAGTCATTCTTCTTATACAATCTAATCACATTACTCTAAACATATTAATGTATAAGTTTCAAATGTGATTGTTCTGAAGAAGGAAAAAAATCTATTGCAAGACAAAGTTAGACGCATTTCCATCTTGCATGCTATGTTGATGCTCTGTTTAAGGGTTATGAAGAAAGACTTAACTCTAATGAGTGGCAGTCAACAATGAGATTAAGAAGGCATAAGATACTTGTTTTCATGATAATAATTCAATACAATAATGCAAAGCTCTGAGAATGTGAGGTACAAGGGAATTTAGCAATGAAACAAAATCTCATTTATAATGGATTTTTTTTTTTTGTAGACAAAAGAATTGGAAGCGCTCATTAGGAGATTAAAAAGTTCATCAAAGGAAAGCCTTGTGCACTTACTCTCCTTTGATCGTAATTAAGTTAGAGTTTTGATTCCATCTTTCACTACAACACAATTAAGTCGATAGAGTAGAGTATGATTTAAGCCTATATCTTTGTCGAGACTCAAGATTTACATTCAAAAAACTCAAAATATATAGATCGAGACCTGAACTCGATTTGCTACCAAAAGTCACCTGGATCCGAACCTATAATGAAAACACAAGGTTTTCTAAAAACTATATCAACAATCGATCTATATTTAGAAGAAAAAGAGTGATCATGGGTATTTACAACCTATAGAAATGACTAACGATTTTACGTCGAAATGATAAGGTCGAACCGAGAATTTTGAATCCGGAAACCTTTTCTCACTTGGATGGCAGCACCTCCGGGATCAAGTACCCTTTCCCTTGCTACCCCTCTCTCACTTCTATGTGTTAGAATAAAAATATGAGAAGGACAAATAATATAATTTATGTTTCAACTACTATTTCAACTATTGTCTTGAACGTGTTTCATGTCCCATAAAGACCTGGACATTACAAAACTCAATTAATTATGTCATTTTATTAAGAAATATTACCATAATAGAATTTCTCTAAACATTATTAAATATAAAATGATTAAGAAAAAATTAAAATTAAAATTAATTAAAAATTTTAGTCCCGCCTTCCTCAAAATAAACAAATTTATTTGTTCCGTACATTGAAAATAGTTTATAAACTTATTCGTCTCACACTTCTAAAATGTTATCATGTCATAAACCAATTGAGAAAAATATAAGTTAACAATTTATATTTTTATACAACTCCTACAACTCACGGACTACATACTAGTAATAACATCATAAATAATAAGCATATAAACTCTTTAAATTAAGAAAAATTCTAAATATATTAAATTTACTCTAAAAATTATTTTAATTTTTTTTTTTTTTTTTTTTTTTTGCAATTTTAAAAGTTAAATCACTATACTTATGATTCTTACTTCTTTTAACAATCCCAATTTGATATTGAAATTGGATCAAATAATCTATTATACATTCATTGTGAGCAACTCTTTATATATATTTTTAGTCAAATTCATAATAATACTTATAATAATTATTACTTAGTTACACCTAAAAGGTGCAAGCTACATGAGCGTAAGAATTTTGAGAGTATTTTAATTAAAATAAGTTAACTTTGAGAATAAACTTTTAACTTTTATCTTTTTTATTTGTTTATGATTATTAAAATTATAATCTCATTTATAAATGATGAAAATATATGAAGTGACCAATATGTTATTTATTTTGATATAAATTAATATTTTTATGATATTTAATATTGATATTATCTTCCAATTTGAGTATTATAGGATTAAATATAAGCAAAAAATATAAAATGTATCAAATATGTCATTCTTTCAAAACTTTGAAAATCAAGTTTGTTTATTTTTTAAATTTCGATAACTATTACTATTATAAGTAAAACCATTGAGACAAAAAAAAAAAAAAAGAATTATTGTTAAAACTATGGGAACCATTGCTATAATTATCTCTAACAATATCTTTTAAAATATTATATTTTGATAAATTGTAATATATATATATTTTGTGAAATACATTGTTATCCTTCATTTTGATTCAAATTATTAACTAAAATATTGTAATTTTGTAATAATGAGAAAGATATTGTCAGATTGTAAAATAGAAAAAATTTAGATGATGTTCATACTTTTAAAATAGAGTTAGATAGTGATAGTACTTTTTATCAACATATTACTTATAATTTAAAAGAATATACATAAAGAAATTATTTTAGGATAAAGTGCTAAAAATACTATATTTTATTATGTTTTTATTAATTTTTATTTACTTTTGTATGAATATATTCTCGTCAAATTTTTTATAAATTTTCTAATAGTATCTATAATGTTTTCTAATTGCTTCATATGCATTTTATAAGTGAATTATTCGCATTTCTGAAATGTTTTTTTACGTATTTACAAGACTTTTTAATACATTTTCGAGATGTTTTCCAAAAAAATACATTTTTTTTACCCAAAATCGACATTTTGAGCAACTATGGTCCTTCCGTATTTATGTTCTTCGTAAATATGCTTGAGTGTCCTTTTCTTGTATTTTCCTTTATTGAGTTTAAATCTCCGGGAAATAATAAAATACTGAATGGTAGCAGAGAGATTAATGAGGGGAAGGATTTGGAGTTATTAGGACAGTTTGGCTATAATTTCTACAGTTCATCATTCCTCTGTACAGGAATTTTCATCATTCTCTTTGATCTGTCCCTCTCCTGTCTCTCTCCCTTTCTCTCTCTCTATATATGTGTATATATATATATATAGTTAGGATCTTTCCCCCAAAATATCAATCCATGACCCACTGTACACCCCTGATTCTCTGCACTTACATCCCCCACCAGGCAACTTTTCATTTATTTATATTATATTGTAATAAGTCAAATTCTGCAAGACCTAAAAAGCTATGGGGCATATTGTCTTTTGTTTTGGCAGGAGTAGCCCAATACTGAGTGCCCACAAATACCAAATTTTAATTGGAGCAGCAAAAAAATCATAAACTACACTTTGCCCCATAAGGTTTCTGAAAATTTCATATTACCCTTTGAGATTCCTGAAATTACTATCCCCCACAAGGTTAATATGTTGTACCGCAAAAAATTTAGGGCAAAGTGAAATTCAGTTTTAAGACAACCCTTAAAATTACTGAAATATCCCTTATGTAGCATTCATTATTTATTTATTTTCTAAATTTTCTTAAAACTAGATTGTATAATTTCATATATGACTAGATTGTAGTGTTTATCTAATTTTCATAATTATTAACTTCAAAATAAATAAAATAATATAGAAATGGGGTAAATTGGTCTTTCAATATGAAATTCAAACTTTAATTACAATTTGGGGGCAAAGTGTAATTTTAAATATATTAAGTATATTATGAAATATTCAGAAACCTAGCGGGGGAAAAGTGTAATTTACCCAAAAGATTTTCATGAACTATTCTTTTCACTAGTTTGTGTCGCAATCAAACTATTGTATTAGAATCCGAAAATAAAATGGTTTCACACTTGACAAATGCAGGTAACAATAATGGCAAATATTAATTTTCGTGCATTTAAAATAAAACAGTATAGTACAATAGTTTAAAAAAAAAAAAACTAAACCATATTCTTTGAAAAAATTCATTGTAGTCCATATGACTGTTTAGTTGTAAATATATCCTTCTGCATAAATAATTATACAATTTGATTATACATATTTTTAAATCGTGCATATATTCTTAGGAGGTTTTGAAATATAATAATTAATATTTAATATAACAAAAATATTAAATTTATATTTTTGAATATAAAATAAGAGTGAATTTGTTATTTTTGTTATATTAATATGTTAAATTATTATATTTTTAAATTTCTTAAAAAAATGTGCATATCCAAACAATGGAATTATTTGTGGACGAAGGGATAATAATTTTCTTCATCATATGAAATGTTAACTCATAATCAAATATGTTTTTATAAATCTACTGTATCTTTAACTTACGTTTGTATAAATCTACTGTATCCTTAACTTTTGTCAAAACAAAGAACAAATTAGTTAAAAGTAACAAAATTACATATTTGGTGGTCAATTGAAACTCGAAGGAAATAATCGATAGATTTTGAAACTTTTGGATTACAATTGATAGAAGATAAACCACCGTTTTTCTTTAATTGGCCTAAAAAATTTGAAAATAGTGATTTAATAATGTTTAAGGTTATGCACCCATACATGAGTTAGAATATATTACTTCAATAAGACAAAATATAAGAATTTAAAAGTAGATATGAGAGAACTTTGTATAGGAACAAAGAGACAACGTAAAATTGATTGTACTAAAAAAATAGAAAAAAACTCATGAAAATAAGAATTTGTTTGATATGCAAGATGCATGGTCAAAAACATCATACAGATATTAAAAAAGTTGATTATCCAAAGATGCATTCGTCAAGGAAAGAAGCTAAAAATAAAATTCACTTTCTAGTTTTATTTGAAAAAAGAGTTTTTGAAATAAAATAAATTCTTTTACCAATGTTCTGAAATTTATAAATATATAGATTAAATATAGGTGCCCCCAACAGGTTTCTGATAATTTCGGATTACCCCCTATAATTTCAGAAATTACACTTTGCCCCACTTATAATCCAAGTTAGATTTTATTATATAAGGACCATATTATCCTCACATAATTTCCAATTTTTTATTAATTTAGAACTTGATATTAGGTAACATTAAAGAAAATATTATCACTTTAATAAAATATTATATTTGTAAAATAATAAATTTTATGACAAAAAATTATAAAAAAAAACCTATACAAATGATACTATTTGATGGGTACTTAAGTAAAATTTTGAATTAATTATTATAAATAATTTTACTTTCACTTTGCCCCCATAAGTATTGGGGTAACTTGCAATGATCATCAAACCTTATGGGGGTACAGTGTAATTTCAGAAACCTCATGGGAATTTATGAAATTGCCAGAAATCACGTGGGGGCAAAGTGTAATTTCCCCTTAAATATATTAATGTGCCAAACCCACATTATGATTTTTTTGAATTTTTTGCACAGGGAGACGAATTTGTGTAATTCTATTGGTCGAGAATGTAAACATCAAAAAGAATGGTGAACAAATTTTACTTTTTGTTCAGTTCATCTCTGTATACCGCTTTTTCAAGAGTCGGCTGATTGATTTGATTTGATATTTCAATTTTAATTTAAAAAATCTCATTTCTAGAACCTTTCTTTCTCCAATTTTAACCGTTGGATTTATGTATTGATGGTAAACAAAGTATGGTTATAGTAACACGATCAAAGAATTAAAACTATTGAAAATAATTTTATAATTTCATATTTTAAATTTTGATTCTGTATCCAAGAATTTATAACTCACCACTACATTATTTTATTTGGTGCTAGAGTCTTCTTTCCTATTTTCCTTACGCTAGTTGTGATTTTGCGCTACCACACCTACAGTTGAGATTTAACGAGATGGCTTTTCCTATTTTCCCTTTTTTTAATAAAAAAAATATCTTTAGTCTTTGCATACAGTTAAGACCTTTTTTTGTTTTGAAGTTGGACTTGTAAATGCTCATGAACTGACATTTTGACCATAGAATTTTTGGTTATTTTGCTGGATAAATTTCTCTCCTCCCACGTGACAATTTACCACATTAAAGAAAAGGGCAGGTTAATGTAAATAAAAAGAAAAGAGCGAGAGAGAGAAAATTATTGATTGACGAGATTAAATGTATTCGACCCTTAAAAAAAAATGAAATGTACAAATAATTCATGATGGGGACTTTAGTTTGTGATGCATGCAAAAATTAGGCAAAAATACTCTAGTTATTGCTTAACTCCAATCTTTTAAATATAATCATTATTAGTGCTTATATAGTTTCACTTTAAATATGTTATCATTGACATAGATCTGATATTTTGTCCAATGGCACAACTTTTATCCAATCTGTTGTATTCACTCAAGCGTCTTTGTTTTTAAAAATGTAATATATTTAAATAAATCTGAGCACAAAACAATTAGGATAGTCTTGGGAATCTTGTATAATGCTCTCGTACTTTTAAAGTAATATATATATTAATAAAGGCTTGTTATTTTGTAAAAAAAAAAAATGTATACAAATACTTATTTTTACATGTTTATACTTATTTTTATATTTATTAAATTAAAGATTGAGAAAAATGTTAATTGCTTAGGGATTGCAACACTCTTATTCTAAATTGGTTGCATATTTGTTACCAAGAAAAGAACCTTTGGTAGACAAATATTTGTTCGGTCCGATTTTATAAATTTATTGTTTTCTTACACAAATTAAAAAATATTTTCATTAAGGGCTAGAGTATTAAATTTATAAATTTATTTTTTTAATATGCTCTTCACTGGATATGCAAATATTTATTTGTGGAAAATACACATTTATTCAGCATACTCTAGTGAATTATTCATTTTAACCTACTCTTAGATAAGGAAATATTTGGTGACAAACCAAAATTTAGGTAGCTTATAAAAGAGAACAAGGGGGGTGTGGTTGTAACTTTTAAATAAATAAGTTAGTTTATTTTTTATTAAGAAAAAAATTAGATATACCCAGCTTAAAGTTTTTAACTTATTAAGGCTAAATCAGCAAATAAGCTCAGCTGAAAAGTTTGATGCATCCAACTTAAAATTTTTAACTTATTTAGGCTAAAATAACAAATAAACTCAACTTAAAAGTTGATCATCCAAATATTATCCAACTTTTAAATAAAAAAACTTAAAAAATTAAAATTTATAAACTACAACTAAACAAGTCATAAAAATGAGCACCATATAAAAGAGAAGAAGATTTGAGGTACAGTAAAAGTTAATTGAATCTCAAGTCAATGAACTCTTACAGGAAATTTAAACTTTGAAAAAACCCGGACAAGCAATGTCAATTGGGAGATATTTATTTAATGCATTGGTTGATTCTAGTGTTGATTTTGTTGTGCTTTTGGTGCATGAAAATAGTGTACACTGCTGTGGATTCAATTTCGTGTGTTAGTTGGCGGGTATTATGGCTACAAGGGCCTTAGAGTTTAGCTCATCCTTGTCCAGTATAGTAATATTTGTATATAGGGTTAGGCTGTTGAGTCCCAACTGGCCAAATTTTGTTTTCTTAAAACTTGTTATCCATGTGTTAAAAAATTAGAGGGTTATTTTGCTTATTTTGGGATGTTAAAAAAATATTGAACATATTCCAATTGAAATTATCACAAAATTAAATATATTACTCCATAATTATCATCTTATAATTAATAAGGACAAAAATAAGATGACAAAATTGATTGGGATTGATTTACTAATATATACTTTGTTCTAAATTTGAAAAGTTGTACTTAATAATTTGTCTTAAATTAAGGCAATTATTTATGGACAGAAGTAGAACTGTGCAAAGAAAACTAAGTATTTAGATTGTGAGAAATAAATTGTTCATGCAGCAATAGTTGGACAGTCGGGAACTTTTTGTGTCACAATTGAAATATAGAAATTTATTTAAAACATTGTAAGAGGAAAAATTTGGCCACAACACATGCATACACATATACATGGAGCAAATATGCATAAGATCTTCACCGAAAATAGGTCAAGTTTGGTGAATATACTAGTCTTTACATTGAAATACAAGTCATTCTTTTGAATTTGGGGCATTGTGGGGCATTTGCTTGCTCAGGTCCCTTAGGTCTCACCCCTAATCAGACTGTTTAATTTGTGATAGGGGCAGGCCAGAATTTTGATTATGAAATGGCACAATTCATGTAAAATTTTATTAAAATAAAATTATGCCTATAAATTAAAGAAGATTGAAATAAAGTATATATAGAATTTTATATGGAAAAAATTTCTCTAAATTTTAATAATGGAAATCTTAAAGCAAAATAATTTTGATGAATTTGATACAAAATTTAAAAAATAACTTGAAATGAAATTTTAGATGGAAAATCTAAAGCTAGTCTACAAAGCTCTATCTATGATGGAATTATCTTGAAGCCGGTAAACCTACTAATTCCACAATTTATATATATGTGTGTGTGTGTGTGTGTATTTTAAATAATTCTACAATTTATAGAAGTTGTGTGAATACGGTAATTATACAAAACATTCATTATTTGAACCTTATTGGAGAAGTTAAATTAGTATGACCAAATTACGCTTGAACAAGTCCAAATAAAATTGGCAAAAATCAAACCGTCCGATATAATGAAACAAAATCAAGTATGTCAACGTAACTGGCGCACTAGTAAATCACACCCTATCATCTCCAAAGAAGGGATAGAATCTGCGTCATGATTTCCACCTACAGGGGGTAGACTTACCACTAACAAGGCAGAGCTTGTATCCCTCTACTAGAAATATCACGTAAGCACAACTAACACTTCCAAGTATTTTCCTTCTTGGTAGTGTAATGACTAATAATAAGATGGCATATCCAAGATCCAACTTTATTCTCGAGAGCAAGTTCAAGCTTTTTTTGGTTGCACCATTTTTCTTAAAGGCTAGACAAGGTTTTAAGCTGGCTTGTTTACTATATTTTTTTCCTTACAATAAGTTTTCTGCTTGAAAATACAACGAAACATACCTTGGTTTATAAAATTAAGGAAGTCTATTTGTAGTGCCCAAAATCTAGCATGTTTTCGATAATACGGAAAATAATTTGGAAAAGGTTTTTAAAAAGGGGCTGCCTAATCTGGTACCTACAGGCTACGGAGAGAAAAAGAGGAGGGCCCTCATCATCAATTTATTTTTGTCTGACATAGCGTGATCCTCCCCATCTCTTTTACGCACATGTAGCAATTTTATGTTTGAGAGATGACTATCTTTTTTAGTTCGATATTATATATATTTGTCAAAAAATTTAAAATATAATAATTTAATATTTAAATATAAAAAAATATTAAATTTATATTTTTTAATATAATATGAGGATAAATTTAATATTTTTATTATATTTAAATATTAAATTATTATATTTTAAATTTTTTTTGGAAATTTCAGTATTTTAATTTTAGATAGGGCAAATAAACAATATTTTTACTTTCTAGTAATACGTACATAAATAATTTACTTTTGCAGTGAACCAAGCACACCCATTATGGAGTATGATTATAAAAATTAGTTTTCAAATTATTATAAATTAAAAAAACTAAAACTTTAATAATATACAAAACATTTTGTGGAATGTATATTTTTAATTTTTTTTTTAATTTTTTTTTTCAATATAAAATACAAAATATATATTTGGGAGAAAATGGTTGACATGCCATTATTTTACTGCTCGAAATCACAATTTAGCTTATTTCTTTTTCATTTATTTAATATATGTAATACATGCCTCGAATATTTGGTGCACGAATTATTTTGTGTATTGTTTATTCACCTTTGATTTTTTTATATTATATTAAAAAACCAATAGTAAGCATGACAATTAATTTACTTTAGATTCCTTTAGTTTCGTGAGCTTATCATATTTTCTTCATTTGCATTGTATTTGGATTTTTTTTTTCTCAATCTTATTTATTTGGTATTTTTACAAACTGATCACATTTTGCTATGTAAATTTTCATTTCTATTTTTGCATTTATGATTCTACTTATAGTTTTACAAAAAATTAAATTTAGTTAGTTACTCAGATTTTCTTCTTCTTTTTTTTTTTTTTGTGATTTTGGCAGAAATATTAGTATTTTTATTATATTAAATACTTTTTGGAAAAGAAAATGTATTTTTCTTGATTTTTATAAAATTTCAGATTCTGGATATTCATTATTTAAAAAAAATGATGAGATATTGGTGTTACATGCATTTTTGGGGTATTTATTGTTATTTTTGGATATTTATAGTATTTTTGGGAAGGATAAATATTTTTTGAATTTTTCTGAACTTTATTTGGGCTGGAAATTGTGGTTTTTTTGGAATATGTGGTATTATTTTAATTATGGGGTTTTAATCATCTTTTTTGGAAACAGATTTTATTTTTGAAAAATAAATTATGAGCTGCTATGTTGGAAAATATTTGCAGCCTTAAAATATATGTTTTATGGTATAAAATGAAAATTTAATAAAATATAATTTTTTGAGGATTTTTGGTGTAAATAAAATAGCGTTTTGGGGTTAAATTTTTTTTTTTCTATATAAGACTATATGTTGGATGACAATATTTTTCGAAATAAATGAGGAAAGCAGAAAGAGTACTTTGATACATATTCGGGGGGATTTTACGAGCATTATACTGTATTACTTAAACATAGGGTCATCCACGAGTTGAGGGGAGAACGTAAACGAAGAGCGTTGGTATATATGTGCCTACCGTATTTCGCGATGAGGTACGAGTGAGACACTCTTATCTTATGGATACCTTTATTTTGCTATGAACAATATTGTAGTTGATTGTGAAGTAGTTACAAGTAGATATACTTGAGTAGTTGTATGGTATATTACTTGTGTTTCATGCCATGTGTTACATGGCCCATATACCGTATTACCCGATGGGTGTGGTGTTCCCCAGTGGAGGTGTTCTTGGAATGTGATATTGCTCCAGACCATACCCGCCGATTCCGTGGAGATTTGGACATATATGAGGCTGAGATTCCTCTTGCAATGGGGATGATGAAGTAAATATCATTGAGCACTTAGTTATACTTGTTTTATTTCATTTGGGCATTAGGCCATATTTGTATTATTCTTATTATAGCTATATTGCACATTTTCCCCTACGGCTTTGGCCAATAAGTATACCTGAGGATTAGCTATACTGTTTTCTTTTAGTAGCATTTAGATGGTATATTGTCTGCTTAGTCGTATATTGTATGGGTGTGGGTGTGTGTGTGTGTGATTTTACGCTCAGCTTTTATATTGAGCATAGTTTTATATTGATATTCATAGCATAGCAGTGTTTGACTTGTCTGCTGTTTGTTCATTTATGGACATGTAAACTCGACAAATGATTCAAAGCGGTATGGTGACTAGGGAGGAGATCGGGAGATTTTGTGCCATTTGGTGAGACTAGTCAAAGCTCGAAACCCGAGCAACTATCAATACTTATTTACTTTTGCAGCGGTTTATTTTATTTTGTGCTATATTACGAATGCATTAGTTACTAGCATGTTGTGTCTAGGTTTATGTTATAACAAGGGTTGTCATATAGTGTATACTTATATACTAGACTAGATATTTATGTATTTATGGGGAGACACTACCTTTGTCTCATATGCGTATATCATTCGGGCATATGTATTGTATGTTATCACTTGTTTATATATATTCATATATGGTGTGGAGCATTTGGGTATGGTAGTTGTTGTA
>MKEJ01036359.1:0-21711 GCA_001753735.1 Embelia ribes
AAAATATCAACATTAAATATCATAAAAAACTAACTTATGCCAAAATAAATAACATATTGGTAATTTCATGTATTTTAATCATTTACAAATGACTTGAGTTCATAATAAGGAGTATAATTTTAATGATTATAAAACAAGATACAAATGTTAAAACTTTATTATCAAAGTTATCTTACTTTTAATTGAAATGCTTTCCAAATTCTCACATCCCTACGAGTCTCACATTTTAAGTGTAACGAAGTAACAATTGCTATAATAATTATTAAGTTTTTAACTAAAAGACATGTGAAAAATTGCACAAAACAATTGTAAAATAGATTCCCTAATCCAATTTCAATATGAAATTTGGATTGTTAGAATGAGTTAGTCTCATCGTTGTAGTGATTCAACTTTCATAATTGCAATAAGAGAAAATGTTTGATATTATGTTTTGACTAAATTTAATATATTTAGAATTTTTGTTAATTTAAAAATTTTATATTTATATTATATGTTATGTTATTACTAGCATGTTGCTTGCCCTTTGCACAAGACGTAGGAAGAATGTCTTTTTTTTTTAATTATTATTTTATATTTGTCTTAATTGTTTGGCATAGTGCCATTTTAGGAACACATGACAAATAAGTTTAATTAAATATTTTTAATTCATGAAACAAATAAATTTATTTATTTTTTAGAAATACAGGACTAAAATTTTTAATTACTTTTAATTTTAATTTATACTTAATCATATTTTTAAAGGTTATATTATGGTAATATTTTTAATAAAATAATATAATTTAATAAGTTTTATTTTTCAAAGAAGTTAAGAGTGGTGGAGTTCTATGATATTTATTATTTTAAAATATTAAATTCATGGGACATGTGTCTATTAGTTATATGGATATTTATAAAAAATATAGCGCATATATTTGAATGAATAACTTTTATATAAATTTTCAACATAAACAAATTTTTATCTTCTTAATTTTAATATTCATCATTTTATTCTCATGCATAGAGTCGATTTTGGTATATATTTTACATATTTCTAATAAGATTAGGTTTAGTGAAATTTTGTTATGGCAATATTTACAAATAAAATAATTTATTATTAATAAGCTTTATTTTGTAAACATGTTTATTTTAGTGAAATTCTATTGTGGTATTTTTTTGAGAAATCCTAAATTTATAGGATATATGTTAAAAGATTATAATAGACATATATTACGATTAGAGTGAAAATAACAGATGGAACGATATTTATAACAATCAAATATCTAACTCTACTTTAAAAGAGATTCTCCCTCTTTTGTTTCATACAAGTTTTGTACCTAAAATTAATTTTCAAAAAAATTTTATACATTAAATGTTAATTTATCAATCTTATTTTTACCAAGGCATATAACTATTGAAAGAAGATATATTTTTGGTTTGCACATTCAATGGTCAAACATTTATTATATTTTGTAAAAATGAGAACTTCAAATATTTTTTCAAAGGTAAAAATTCAAAATGTTAAAACACAAATTATTTTCGGCACTATAACGGTTGTTATATTATAGATTTTCTTCAGGGTACATACATTTCGTCACATTGAATTCAAATGATGACTCCCTATATTTTTTTTAGAATTATTTATTTAAGTTCTTAAACATGTTTAAGATATTGGAATGGAGATGTGATTAAAAAAAGTACAATTATGAGTTAGTATTATGTATAAGCACATTAAATTTATTGACAGGATTAAGATGCTATCAACATTCTTCTTATGGTCCACATTTGTTTTATCTTATTTTATTTGCTCCTAATTTGTGGTGTTTTTATGAATAGTAAACTAATTTGCTTTTTACTACTCATTATTAACTTTACACTAAAATTTTCTTATAGCACTCATGCAATGTATGATGAGTCTAAACAAAGTTGTTAGGAAATATTAATTATGTGAGCTTAACTATCATTTTAAGTTTAAAAAAAACGATAAACAAAATTACAAATAAAGATTAATTTTGAAAAACTAGCCATAATTTTCTTCTTCTCTTTCAAATATTTTTACCAATTAGCATTAATTTTTTTTAAATAGCAATAATTTATTTTTTCATTTAATTGGTCTAAAATCAAAAGCAACCCTTACACGTGATCTGTTTCTTTCGTACTAACAAAACATGTAAAAAAACTCAATAAAAATATTTTTTATTAGCATTTATTGAAAGTTTTTAATTATAAATTTTGTGTCTAAAAAAATACTTCTTGACTTATATTTAAATATTTTACTTTAATGAGCTCGTTAGGTCATTTTTATAAAATTCATGAGCATAAGGTGCGTGCGTATGCTCATTACTATAAGTTGCAAAATATAATCTGAGTTATTACTATTTACTGTACAACTCTTAAAAGTTCCCTGAAGCTGATTCAAAAATAGTGTGACAAGCATTGATTTGCAATAGACCGGCATCCTGAAGTCATTTAATTCTGAAAAACTTCTCAACTTCTTAAATGTAAAATTGTCTTAAAAACAAATATATTTAGTTTTGAATCCTTGCAGGATATGACAAGAGAGAATGTTTAATTTTACAGGCAACAAAATAGAGTGGGAGCAACTTTCATCTGGACACCATATGAACGAAATCAATTCGACCCCTAAACTTCACGAACTACACGAAACTCCCTTGAATTCCCGATATGTTGCATTATGTTTTCACTCGAGTTCAAAATGGAAGTGTAAATGAAGTTTCTTTTAGTCGATTTCGCTAATGTGAAGTTCCTGTACATCGGTTTAACTTGAATTGGTCGAGCAAAAATCCCTAGTTGAAGTTCAACCAAAATTGCCAAAGGAAAAGCAAAGTCTAAGCTATACGAGCCTGCTCTCTCTCATTCTTGAATTGGTGAAGCAAAAGCTAGATAGACAAAAGCAAGTTTAAATTGAGGCTTCTTCTTGATCCCTTCATTTGTAGTCATATAAGTGGTCCTCCACAACATATATGTATCTTAACTTTGGGGCTGTAGTGTCTGCACATCCCAGATGGCTATTATGCAATTTATGAGGGTTGCAACAGCTACCTCTATAATTGTGTACTCAAAACCAAAATCATAACCAAGTTATTCTCAGAACTAAATATTATTCAACCAAGCATTGGTACAAATTGTATCTCTTAGCCATTTCAAGATTATGGTAATGATCATACAGAAGTATCTCTTAGCCTCAACAACCATTATGCAGTTATTGCCATTTCCATACAGGCCAAATGCATTTAAATTTCACATCACAAAAAAAAAAAAAAACCCTCAGATTTCTATGATGCAGGGAGATTTGCAGGGTATGGGGACCATGGGAGAGTTATTGCTCAAAGTACCTCAAATTTGGTGGTATCAGAATTTAGAGATGCTTCACTATGAGCTGCTATTCATGTTTATTCACTCTCATGGCAATAGTTCAATCCCAATTAACTAGCTAGCTATTTTAACACCCATCTATCTCACTATTTAGATTCCTTCATGGTCTAAATCTTGATGCTAAAATAAGTAAAATCGGGACTTAATGTTCAAATCCCATCACCTTTTTTGGCATTTCGTAAGAGTTATGTCAAGTGTCGATAGCAACTAAACCTTTCTTACTAACTAAAACGCAAAAAAATACCATCAGCAGAAAGCAACTCCACCAGAATAAGCGTAGACAGCAACCAAGCATTCATCACTAACGCAAAAAGTTATTATCAATAGAAAACTACTACACCCAATTAGATCTTAATATACGCTATTGTTTTGCTTTTACTTAATTAACATGTTTTATTTCAGCCATAATTATTACTATCTGTAAACCAGAATAGTTACAGACATCAAGTTGCAATACAGCAATGGAATTTCAAAAGTACAAGATAAAGACATATGCTTTGTTACTGCTGCTGAAAGCAAACATGGTGTACTGATGTATATCTAAAATGTGGGACCATGTTCAATAGAATTGAATGAAGAAAGAACAACACTAAACAACTCATGACTTCACAATTATACACCCTAATAGACAACAAAATAGATAAATTACGACAATATATACAATCCTTCTCTGTTGAATAACAACATTTTACCTAGTTTTAATAACTATCGACTTAGGACCCCAAAAATTCGGGAAGTTAGAAGCGCAAAAGGCGGTTGTCTTACTCGTCTTACAGAAAATCTAGTAATGACTCCGGACACTAACTAGATTGAGGTGTTACATACAGTTAATAATTTTACAGCAAGGGAAATATTTGAACAGTGACAAGTGCTAAATTGCATACAACTATTAAGCCATCTCTTCCAGCTGTGCCACTGTGCTCGGAAAATGACTCGTCATTTCCCAAGATCCCAAGATCCCAAGCAGTGATAGAGATGTTAACAAAATAATAATAAGAAGAATAAAAAAAATATTATATATATATATATATATTAAAAGAGCTTTAATTTGATCAATACATTTTCTAAATTGAAAGAAGTATTTGTCCAAAAACAATCACCAAGAAAGCTCTATGTTATCCACTTGACAAATTGCCTATCACCTAAACAAGGGAAACGCCTATTTGCACCCCTTTTCTAATGATCCATCAGAAAGCCACAATTGAGCCAAATTAATATCATGAATTACTGTTTTTGTCAATTCCAAAGTCAGAAATTGATCCAACAAGCATTTAAGAAGCATAGATTTCGAAATCATATAGACATGACAGAGAATTTTCGAGCAAAACAACATAGAGATACAACTGATAAATCAAGTTCAGCTCAATGAGCAGACTTTAAAACAGCAATCAAGTACAACAGTAATGAAGATAAAACACTACAACAATTCAACTCCAGAGAGCTTAATTGAAAAGCAAATTAGAACATCCAAATTTAGCACAACATAATAATTTAAACCGGGAACGAAAAACCTGATGAATCGATTAGCAGTTTTCTTCTTCCCGTTTAAGAAGCCATTGGATCGGATTGACAGAAATCTCTCTCTCCATCTCTCCCTTGCATCCTTTGCATTAGCAAGAGCTAGCTACTTCTTGAAGATTAAGCCCTGACACAGCAAATTCAACACCACAATAAATTAATAAGCAAAAAATGGAATTAAGTGTTTTAGTGAAAATGGGTATTTAAGGATTTAGTAATAAACCTGTTTAAGAAGAGATTTTTGGAGGTGAGAAAGAGATGTATCAATGGCGAGATAGAGAATCGGAGGAAGCAGAGGACGGCTTGTCGGAGATGCCGTCGTGCTCCTCTTCTTCACCCTGTATCCGTGCCGGAATATGAAAACCCGAGAATGAAGACAAGTCCATTCCCTGAAACATGGTCGTGTGGTGGTGGTGCACTGGGAAGCATGGGTACTGATCCGCACCGGCGTGGGTCATGGGCGCGGGTGGGTCTATCCAAGCACGGAGTGACTGGGTGTTACTGGACTGAAGGGGTCCCCTCGGTGAAACAAACTGGTTGCCGAACAGCATCAGCGGCGCCACCTGAGCGTTATACATTGCTCCGGCAGCAGCGGAATCTCCGGGATTCCAAGGCACCATCCTCGGGAACTGGTCGGCCCAGCCAGAGGAACCGTGGTCGTACCCGAGGACATTGTCGGAGTGGTGGCCGGCGGCGGAGGACGGCGGCGTGTGGTGGTGGAGAGAGAGCCCCGGATCTTGGATATGGCTATTGGTTCTAGAAATCAGCTCCGGGAACTGCACCGCTGTGGAATTGGGCTCCATCGGAAAAAACGACTTAATCGTATCCACAATCGAGTCCGAGTCCATCGACGGGGGTAAAAAGCTCGAATTCGGGTGGGCATTTGTGTAATTGTTAGAACTTGAAGCCCCAATTTGGTCCCCTAATTGTTCCTGATTGGAGCCGCGCTCTCTCTCCTCCTGAACTGCAGCGGTGGGGGTCCACGGTGGCAGCTCCGCTAGCTCGTCGATTGCAGCTTGAGCCTTTTTCATAAGCCAGTCAACGGCTTTGCTCGGGCGGTCGTAGCCGAGCCGATCTTGGACATCGTAGAATTGGATGGCCGTGTGAGCCGAGAGCCGCACGCGACGGTCACGTGGGCCCTTGGCAGTGCAAACCTTGCTGTGGCGGTCCTTTCGACCGGTTGACCGGACAATGTGGCCGCCCTGGACCTCCACGATCTCCCCGACCCCGGCTGGGCCCCTCAGGCCGAGTCGGGAAGGAGCCGGTTGCCGGTGACGTGGCTGAGCTTCTCCCATTCTGCTGTTGGTGGTGGTTCTCTCTCCTCCCAATCTCGCATGTTCGGAGGCGCCGCTCTGCTCCGCCGCGGACGGTGAGTTCCGCTTCTTGGGCTGCTGCTGCTGCTGCGTGTTTCGGCTAGGGTTTTGATTAGGGTTTTGGTGATTGGTATGAGAATCCAGCCTTTGTCAATTGGGAAACAATTTTTCTAAAATTTAAGCTGCTACAGAATCTCTCTCTCTCTCTCTCTCTGTATCTTTTGTTTTCTGCCAAAGCTCCGAAACCTGATTCTGTACCATCATCATCTCTCTATCTTCTTCCTCTAAATCCATCACCAGCCCCTATTTAGGCCAAAGAAGCCTAATTCATCCCTCATTTATGACTCCCCTAACCCATCTCTATCTCTCTCTCTCTCTCTCTCTCTGATTCACAGATATAGCGAATCTCTGTGCTTAGAAACTGGATTGAAAATCAAAATAACAGCGATGAGAGGAAATTTGGGGGAATTGGGAAAGTAGATAAAGGAGAAGGAAGGGGGTGAAATTCAAGAAGGATTCAAGTAGGGGAAGTGCAATTCATTCATAGTTATGTGTGAGGGGAGAGATAGAGAGAGAGAGAGAGAGAAACAGGGGATTTGGAAGGGAATTTGAGGGACAATATAGAGATATGGGAAGGGGAAAGCGCTATTGGTTAGGGATGTGGGAATAATATTAATTTAACACTACAATTTTTATTAACAAAACAATACTTCTACTCATGAAATTAGTTTTAAAATTTTAACTGAATGACTATGTGAGACTTAGGCCTATTTGGTTACAATTCATTTTTATTTTTTTTAAATTAAAATTTCATTTGCTTGTTAATTTTTTAATTTTAACTTTCAAAAATTGAGTTTTCTCGTTAGGGTAATTCTAAAAATTTATTTTTTTTATCTTTTTATTTTTTTCAAAATTAAATTGAAAAGTAAAAATATAGCATATTTTTTTTATAATGAATATACTTCAACTTTCTATTATTAATTTATATTTATAACTTAATTTTTCTATATTGAATTCAACTAAAAAATATTTTTTTAAAAATTATAATAAATAGTAACTTTAATTTCTTTTATATTCAAAATTAAAAAACTTCACTGATATATTATTAATAATCGTCTTATATTATTAATTTTTTATATTAAATTCAACTATAAATATTATTAATAATTATCTTTTATTTAGAAGTTGTTGCCAAATAGATTTTCACATACAGAAAATTAAGCTATAAAAAAATCTCAAATGCTTGTTTTTAAAAACTGAAAACTAAAATACTAATTAAATAGAACCTTAGTTACTTACTTCCACCTCCCACAAATAATTTATACGTTTTTTTTTATGTACAAAAAAAAGATCATTTTCTAATTTAGTAAGTTCATTGTACAACCAAACGAATTATTAATCATACCCTTCGTAACAATTAGGATAAAAATAAAAGAAAAAATTATAAGAACATATTTGGTGATTTGTAATTAATCTAACTTTTCAATATTAGTTTTTGAGTTTTAACTAAAATTGTGTCATTCTGACTAAGTTTATTATTTGTGGTTGAGAGGAATACCATTTAAAATGTCTCCCTTCGTGTCGGAATAAATGTTATTTTAAAAAAGAAAATTTATTTCAATTATAATTGTCACTTCATATAATAAAGAATATATTTATTATTATTTTTTAATTTTACCCATATTATTCATGCTAAATTTTCAATTAATCCACACAAATGAGCATTTAATGGGGGTATTTGGATAAATGTATTTATTTTTTGATGAACTTAAGAGTATTTAATTTTTTTTTATCTATATGTATTAATTTCAAACGATAGTTATTTTGAAGGAAAGAATTGGAAGCTAGAAATACCAAATAAAATTATACAAATTATAAATATAATATGGGTAAAGTTTTTTAATTGAATATGAGATGGAGCATAAATACTCATTTTTCTATTCATACTTGGATAAATAGTTTGGGTATATGACATATTTAAGCATATTATAAGAGATATATATATATACATATATATGTTGCATATATAATCATGTTTCTATATCAAAATATGTACAACATTGTTGTGATCAAATTAAGAGATCTATGTATAAATTTTCAAGTATTGATGTACATATATACTAATATAAAGTACATACTTTATACATATATTTGGGTATCAAAATTATGTACATTTATCTTTTTCTTAAATATAAAAGTAATTCATCAAATTAACGATAAAGGAATATGATCATTTGTATGTACGTATTACTATGTATATAAGTCTTGGGGCAGGATCCAGAAACATATATTTTGACATATTCTTTAGCACAATTTATCAAATTCATTGGATTCACATTAATCCACTTAGTATTAAATTCTTCCGTTAGATTAGCGTGAATCCAATAATTTAAATTAAGCATATGAAAAAATGTGTCAAAACATATCCATGGATGATCATTTGTATGTACTTACTAATATGGATATGCATATAATTATTCTAATTTTCATAAGCAAAATACATGAGATATTTGCGCGCGCGCGCGCACACACATATATATATATATATATATATATGTCGTACATGCAATCTTAATTATCTATGAAAATCTTTTCACCGGTGGCAAAATATTCTCATAAATTAATCCCTTAGTTTAATTAGCCTATGGGAAGGGGGATACCAGTGTTGTGTCAGAAACAAAGATTAAAGGCCCTTTTCTTTTAATAATGATATCACTCCTGCCTCTGTGTCGCTGCTGTTTTTGTGCAACAACTTTTACTCGAATAATATTGACCTTATTTAATTATTGGATTTTTTTTTTTTCGAACATAAAGATAAATTAGACTTTGCCCCTTAATGTTTTTGAATATTTCATAATACCCACCTAGATGTTCGAAATTAAATTTTTTTCCCCAAGTCATACGAAATGCAAGTTGACTTACATGTGAAAGTCCATATTAATGTTCACTTTATTTATTCATTTTATTTATTTTGAAGCTAAATCTTAAAAATTATAGAAAACAATCATATTTTATAAAAATATTAATAAATTAAATTATAGAATTTATTTATTTTTTAAATCAAAAGGCTAGAGAAAGAGTGCTACTCAAGCAGTATTTATTAATAGATCATTCTTGGCATCCAGAGTGACTTTCTATTTTGCCTCCAAATCTTTAGGGCTAAAGCGTAATGGACATACAAATATCAAGGAGCCAAAGTGTAATTTAATAAACCTTTGGGGGGCGGGGGGGTGTTGTCTTGAAACGTTTTGGAAATCCTTGGGGCCAAAGTGTAATTTACCCAAAACATTTATTTGTCCTCCAAACTAGAATATCTCTTTCCAATTGAGCGAAAATGTAACTATAGCCTTTTGTCTTTAGATTACCTCGCAAGGCTAAGCAGTATTGAATAGGAAATTATACTCTATTTAAAAAATATATCCGATTTTTTTACTTGCTGTAGTAACAAAATAAATACTTGAATATGATTAATTTTTAATTATGTTACATTAATGATTAGAATTAAGACTATTTTGCTACGTTAGCGAGTAAGATAATCAAATAAAAATTTTACCTAAATAAATCATTGATCACGTTGAATTCAAGGGCCAATTAGGAATATTATAAATAAGGTGAACTAATTATAGCCTTTCTAAGTGTTGAAAAAAAGTGGTTAACAATTAAAAAACTAATGATATACGAAGTGAAAATTTATATACAAAATTTGTATCAAATTGTATTATATGGTTAATAATTAATCACATCATTATATACATTCTCTCTCTTCCTACAAAATGCGATGATATGACGAATTATTAATCACATAATAGGATTCGGTATTAATTTTTAATATAAATACTTTATATAAATTTTTTGTACGTATATCACTCTTCTAATTAAAATGAGACGGGGCATTATTACATTATGTTTCTCTAATGATTTGTTAACTGACTAGGTGAGATTGCCTTTACAAGTTAAGAGTACGGTTCATGGAAAAGATGCATCTAAATTTTGAATTTTAATATAAGGGTGTGAGTCAAATTTTATATATACAAAAATAGAATATAGCATAAACGAATACAAAAATATTCCCAAATTTTATAGTATTATATCATATTTCTATGCACAGAATTTATCCCGCATCATTATACTAATGTCTCTTTCTCTCTGGTTGGTACCAAATTCTCAATGGCAGTTGAATAACTCACAACACCATCCAACCTTCATTTTCTTAACTATGTTTATAGAAAGACTAGAATGATAATATAGCCGTATCGTTCATCTTGTACCATTTTATTAATTGGATTGTATTATAACAAAATATAATTTTGTTTCTGTGTATCGATTGCCACGTGCATTAAAATGTTATTTAAATCCTAACAGTAGGATAGGAAAAGTTACAAAAGAGCAAGGCACAATTAATTGAACAATGCTACTTATGCGTATTAGCAAACAATCTTTAAAACTATACTAAAGTTTCATTTCTTCTGCAATTGAGTCGAGTTATGACTTGATATTACAGCTTAAAATAGATTGTTACAGTTGAAGCGCACAAACCACCGATGAGCTATTGGCTAACTACTCAATAACAAGCCTCGAACCCTCTTTGTTCCGTTGACAATTTTAAGGAGTGATTAAATTTCTTCGTTAATCTGATTACTTCGTAGTCAAATTTTGGAAACGAATTAGTTTAAAAAATAGAAAAAGTTATTTTTAAATTTAAAATTGCCCAATGGAGCAGTGCTGGTGTTAGAATATGTGTTCAAGCACAAAATGATAATAGCATCATAACCCCTTTTTGTTACTTTATATTTATATTTAAGCTAAAAAGTAGTGTCAATGAATGGGTGCTTTCATGTATATATATATATAGAAAGAGAGAGAGAGATGAAGAGATAGATCCTTAAAGTGGCCACCACCCACTACTACCTCATCTTTGAAAATGACTTTTTTCAACTTTTTCTCAACTTTTTTTTTTTCCTCCTCTTTTACCTCACTCTCATTCTTTATTGCTTCGCTAAAAAGTCACAACATTGTCTGTCCTCTATTTTCCTCCAGGTAATTTACCATCTTCCAGTGGATAATATTTCTTTAATTATTACAAGGCATCTCTTGACAGTCATTCAGAAATTTCATTTTTGGAGCGAACAAATTTGGAATATGTTTCTTTTGTAGTTGTCACTGAAAATAATATTATAATGAAATTCTACAAGGATGCATAAACAGTAAATTACACTTTGACCCCATGAGGTTTCTAACAATTTCAGAATACTCCTACGTTTTCCAATGCCACGTATCAAATTTTGAGCCGTACGCATCTCTGTTTTTTGAAAGAGACAAATATCGTCAAATGGGTGAGTTCGTAATTAAATTCCTCAAGGATCCATAAACTGAAAAGCTATTATTTTTATTTTTTCTCTTTGCCCAAAACACACTTTAAAGATGCAATGAATTGTCCTGACCTTGCTTATCCTGCGCTTAAATGTCCTCACTGACTATATTATCGTGCATCAGCTTTTCATTGTAAATTCTCTTTCAATGTACTTGCAAATCTATCCAGTCTTTATCTAATCATCTTTGCATTTTCATGTTGCAAATCAGTTGTAGATTTAATGGTGCGTTTGGTTTGGTGCAAGTATTTATTGGGAAAACCCACTAGGAGTAGCCTGGTGGGTCGTAACACAACATCACAAATAAGAGGTCATAGGTTTGAAGTATTTATTAGAAGAAAATGTAACAAAAAATAAAAAATTATACTTGAATACAGAATTTTTTGTGAAAATATTTTTTCACGATGAATGTTTTAGTTTCTCGTGTTTTCAATCTGAATAAAAAAGATAGGTTTATTGGGAAATTTTAAAAATTAAACGAGCTTTGGAACCTTCCTTATAACGTACATTAATATATTTCCAAATGGCTCCCTGTTAATGAATCTTATGTTCGTTTCAGTTTGTGAATCAAAATTGATAAGTTAAATGAATAAAGCCCAGAAATAGATATCGAATATTTTGGATACCATTTCACGTCTTGTGTCTTGAGAAAATATAGTGATTCTATGTTGTACAGGTCGATGAAGCTTCTAATTAAATGATCAATCACACCTCTAAACTCAAAACGTTTTTATACTTGAAAGCGATATTGATAAGAGTTTCTAGTCGGATAGGCTATCGCCCCTACAGTTATTGGCAGATGGGGGAAGGGCGCCGACTCATGAAATTTTTGTAGAATTTATATTAATATTTGAAATTTTCGACAAATTCGCAATGCACTCCCTTGAAAAAATAGACAAAAGACATATAAAATTATCGCTCATTGCCTTCCGTATTTTTTAAGTTACTTTGCTTGAAAACTCTATAACTCTTTTTTTTTGTTTTGTCAAGGGCCTCTAACACTAATGAAAAATAAAATGTAGGCTACAAAAACATAATTTTTTATATACATTTACAAAAATATCTCTATAATTTTTTATTACAAAATTTTGTTTCTATGGTTCACAATTTGCCTCATATTCTAACTCAAAAAATTTGAGTTAGAACCCCCTCCTTCCTTTTTGTTACTTCAATTAACTAGAGCATATTCACTTTCGTTTTAATTGATAAAAACGTAAATCAAAAGCATATAACAATTGCTACTTAGGAGAAAATGTGAAGATAGGATTTTTTTTTTTTTTGAATAAACATTTAAAATTGGCATATTATTTATTCTTTATGTCATTCTCTAGTCATAATTGTCCCATATTACAGCTTTCCTAACATGACACAATTTCCAATCACACAATAAATAAGATAAGTATTGCGAGTCCTGGGAGTAAGTCTCTAAACTCTTCTAGTGCATGATTAGATACGGAACCATTTTGTGAATCATAAAAATAAAATCAAAAACAAATTTTTTTTTTTGCAAATTCAACATTTATATTCTAAATCTGCGATTTTTATTTAACTCCTCCACCAGAAGGGTTAGACAACCTTATCCGAGGTAGTATTATAAGTGGGGGTTTGGGGCCCCAGAGATGTGCACAGGACAACCAATCTAATCTCCACTAAACCAACCAGATGGGTTGTTGACACCTGTAATCTGTTTCTTTGTCTACCTTTTTTTCGTACTAATTTTAACCCAGCCACTAAACTTGTTGTAAATGTAACTAACTAACATTTAAGATAAATTTCAATTTTCCCATATTATTTTACTTCAATTTAAATTTTAAATTTACACTTTATTCTTCAATTGTTTCAATTTATCTGTGTTATTTCACTTGAATTTCTATCTTTGAATGGTTTCGATCCAAGTACTGCTAGAGCAACTCAACAAATATACCTAAATTCTTATTTATGTTAGTATTTAGAACTTACTTCAACATAAATGTGGAATGATCCAAACTAGCAAGTATTTAAATAGGAATAAAAGGTTTGCTTTAGCATTTTCCTTTTAAATTTCCCCTTAGCGTCTTGCTTTAGCTTCTTTTCATTTGTTTTATTTAACCCGTACATAACTTTTTCTTCCAATAAAACCCTTTAACCAAAATATGTAACACTATCATATTCTATTAAAAAATAATTTTCAGCGACAAACGTAGCAAATCATTCGTATTCGCCAAGTTTACAATAAATATCCCGTGGTAAAACTACGAGTCGCTAACGTTTTTAACTTTGTGTTATAAAGATTTTTCTAATTAGCACAATAGCATGTCTATCACAATCGTTACAGTTTAAAATTTCACACCAGTAAAGCAAATAAGCTTTATAACTTTATATGCTACTTGAGAATATTGGCAATATAATGCGGCTATATATATTATTAACTTTTTCTTTTCTTTTTTTCCAACTTCTTTTCATGGGCCAAGTTGATAAATTGGTGGGTCATGTAGCACATTGAGAGTTACATGTAATTCAATGCATAAAATAATAATGCAGTGGAAAGGACAACCAACAAATGTATGTGAAAGAAACAAGACAAAGCTTCTCATTAGCAGACAAATTGACTAGCAGTTGTAGCATGCTACCTCTAATCACATTGCATTACAACTATATGGTTTGCTTTAGCAGACAATCCAAGTTGGAATACCATATTATGTATATATATATTAAATAATTTTTTAAAGAAATTAAAAAAAACTAAAAAGTGGATGCTAGTTAAGGGGTATTTGGCAATATAAGGTCATTTATGATATTCTAGCTACCTCTCACTTTTGCTCCCAAAAACTTTATTAGTAAAGTGCAATGAATATATAAATTTTATGGGGGATAGTGTAAATTCAAAAAAGTTAGGGAGTATTCTAAAATTGTCAAAACCCTCACAGGGCAACGTGTAATTTTACCCGGAAAATAATTCAAGTGACAACTCCTCTCTTTTTATCTCTCTCTCCTTTTTTTTCTTTTTTGGCTAGACCTTAAACGTTGAGTTTATTTACTTAGCAATTGTACTAACTAACATTGCAATTTCCTTAGTATATACTCGAGTAACGAATGTCAAACACTCCTATAATGATGAAAATCCTAAGAAAATAATTCAAGTCACATCTTCCTTTTTATATATATATATATATATATAGATCCTGCATTGTTGTGAAGTACTTATCAATGACCCTTGTTTTTAAAAAAAAAACTATTATTAATGACGCTTACTTATGATAGTTACTTCATTTAGAGATGCTTACTTAAGCGTTAAATATTCTGATCTTATATTAATTTAATGATATAATAGTACGACGATAGATAACTTAAAGTGCATGGATCTAAAACGAAACTCCCCAATAATTGTACGATAGGATAAAAATGGATTCGGAGACCTCTGGAACATAAGTATTGATTGGTGCAGAATTTTAGTTGCAAAATCTAACTTGTATTGAAATTTAATTAATCAATATAATTAAATTATGCTTCAAAAAAAAAAAAAAAAAAAAAAAAAAAAAAAGAGGACAAATTCAAACCAATCGTAAATTGAAGTCATTTGCATCAAAGTTTTGTATTTACTGCATATCTTTATTTCAGTTTAGTTGTAATTTCAGAGAGGCTTTTAGTATATGGCTATTATACAGTGCAATATTCTTTCGAGTTCTGAACCTATAATCGCCGAACTCTGATCCTTTCGAGTTTCCCCACTTCCTTCGAACTGACCTGAAAGGTCGGGTGGTGGTTGTCACTCGAATACGCTCTGATGTCTGTGTCAGAACTTGATCAAGAAGGGCAACGTCCAGAATATATGATGAGATGAGAGAAAAATTATCAATCACTATCGAATCTTCATTCTCAATGACAATACTCCTCATTTATAATCATCTTGTACTTGGGGATGAAGCATACATAAGTTTGTAAAATTTCATATTCATCGCATATTAATCACTGCGAACCCTTTGGAAACAAGTTTCCCGTATTGTTGGAAATTGGAATCCCGGACTCAAATGAGTCCATGACCCTCAATTTACTCAATTTTCTTTCTAATTTTGCAACTGTTATGTTATTTTTTTTTTCCCAATAGTTAATAATACTTTTGTTAAATTTTGCAACTATTGTGTATTTTTTTTTTCATATATATAAAATATAGTTAACAATACTCTGTTTAATATAATTACATTTATTAACTTTGCAACTATATATATGTAATCATCTTGACCCATAGTGACTCGCTTAATTAAAGTGTAATTCATTTTTTTTGCAATTTGTAGGAATGAAAATGACACAAAGGAATAAATTGAGAGAAAATAATATTTTAGCCAGCTGCAAGATTTGGAACCAATAATTCACATAAGCCAGACCAGATCTTCCCGCCCTCCCCCCTGATGCTGATGCTGCAATCAATGCCATCATTTTCCACTGAGTTTTATTTTTTTGGCATTATACTAGTTTTTCTATTTTATTCTTCTCAACTCATTATTCACGCATCATATGTCAATTACATTTGAGAACCTAACAGCTGCAATCATTATCTAAGTTAATAATAAATTAATTTATTATTTTTTAAAAATCATTACTTATTTGGATTAATACAACATATAAGTTATCTTAAAAATTTAGCAAGCCCTGTACACAACTATAATACATTTTCGGAAGGGAAAAAAAATGATTATAGACTTGACTGATAACAAAGAAGATAATATATAAAACTCAAATAAAAAAGAAGAAAAGAAAAGGTGACGTATACGTACACACATCATATAAATCATATATATATATACCGATTGAACTTAAGTCTGGCCCCAGGGTTTGATGGATGAGTGAGAAGTGTGAACATTGGATGATGGTGAGCTCTCATGCATGCCTTCAGTTCTACATCATGGGAACACACAAAGGACTTATGATTTTCATTTTTTTATTGCCAATTTATTACCCCTATTATTTATTAGGGTAAAATATAATTTGCCCTTTGAGGTTTCTGACAATTTCAGATTACCTCCATAGGTTTTAGAAATTACACTTTTCCCCCACTTATAATCCAAAGTTAGATTTTGTTGTACAAGGATCATATTAGCCTCGCTTAATTTTATAATTTTATTAATTTAGAACTTTATATTAGTTAATAATAAAGAAAAGATTATCACTTTAATAAAAGTTTATTATATTTGTAAAATAATAAACTTTTAAACAAAAAATTATAACAAAAAACTGCAATAATATTGGGGGACAAACTGCAATGGCAGCCAAACCTCAGGGGTGCACAGTGTAATTTCATAAACTTTAGGGGGGTTTGTGAAATTGTCAGAAACCTTGTGGGGGCAAAGTGTAATTTACCCTATTTATTATTGTTTTTGGTGACGCTATTATTTTTGTTGCCAAGGCTTAATTTCATAGGAAAGACAGTTTTAAGAAAAATGCTACAATACAATAAAGAAAAAGTACAATCCACTTTAAAAAAAGCGTATTGCTATGATTAATACTTATATTAATATAAGAAAGTTTATACTTATATGCAAGTCGACTTTAATCTAAGTGCTATATTAATCTTATTAAAAATGGATCCGACTTCCATACAAGAAATAATTTTAAAAGATTAATATGGGCCTTAAATTAAGTTAGTTTAAATTTTGAAAAATAGTAGTATTAGATTTCCTAATTGATTTTCCTGAATGGTTTTTAATTTATTTGTTTAGTGGTATTCTTGTATTGCTACATAAACACTATATATATATATATTTTTTTTTGTATCGAAACCTTTTCCCTTAAAAATGTATGCTCATGCTATCCTCTCGTATTAATAGAAGAAAATTCTTATCCCAAAATTATAATTGTTTGAATATTATTAAATTAAACAATTATAGAAATATAATAATTATACCCAATTGTAAATACAAATATATACAAAATAAAGTGAATTATATTTAAAATTGTGGTGGGGCCTTAATGTGAATAATGTGTACAAGAATTCTGAGCGTGTGCTGACCTGGCATAGGCCCCTCTAGTCTACGTTACAGCTATTTCACTGTTCCATTGCCAAAAAAATTGATTGGTTTACTTTTAAGCACGAATTTTCCAGAGAAATATGTGGAAAATTTTTACAAATATTTACTAATTAATTGATATGCATGATAGAAAGTATTAATGTTATATAAAATTTTATATGTACAACATATCTCTTATGTATACATAATCTCTTTTCTACTTATATACAATAATAAATGAATGTTGATAGAAATTTAGTTACATACTTCTATATACAAAAATCTCTACCCTAATTTTAATTAAATAAAAAAGGACGATTGCTTGAGTCATGCATGAGAAAAGCGATAGAGACATTTGTCCGGTTGACGAGGCACCATGAACCGCTTGGTCCGCATGCAATGACTCTTTTCCTTTTCTTTCTTTTTCTTTTTAAAGTAAATAAGAGATTTCACCGTACATTTTCTCATTTAGTTTCTAATTCAAAATTTTAAAAGATCTATTTTCTTTCGGAAATAAAATTACAAGAATTTTGTATACCAGTCTTTTGTACAATTTCTTTAAAATGGAATATAAAATTATATGACATGTAATTATTTCAACAGTTTAAAGAAATTATAAAGATGACTTGATGTTTATAAGACATCTGATTATCATAGTTGCTACATATTCAATCTCTCCTAAAATTTATGTTTAGTGGTATTTAAATCCTTAAGTTAAATTTATATAAGTTAAGATTATGTGCACTTCTATTGTGAGTTGTGAGTCATGAATTTATCCCGCTACAAATAATTTCTCTGAAAATAGAGATAAAGTTACGTACATCATATTTTTTCATACCCAAAATAGGGGAATGATGTATACTAGGTCATCCATAATAAATTATCAAATTATGAGTTTCCCTTATCTGAATAAATGTTTTACACTTTTTGAGGGGAAACTAATCTTTAGATACATAAGTTATGAACAATAAATTATATAAAATATTTATAGTCCATATTTCTGATTTTAAACATTATATTAATGCTCTAAAGTGCAAATAGAAGTGCGCAATTTATGTTGTTTTTGGAAAAACAACTAAGTACCGCATAACTTTTTTTCTTACGGAATTTGTGTATTTTGAGGAAAAGTAACCAAATCCTAGATGCGTAGGTTTTTCTTAATAAGTGCATAAAGGTATAGTCGTAAATTTTTTGATAAAAATCTGAGTATTGAATCTCTCAATAACTTCTAAGCGTAACGGAAATTATAGGAAAACTCGAACCGCATTATACTATAGTTGGAATTCACTTTTTATTACTAAACTAATTAAAGTACTCTTACTCCTAATTACTCTATGGCTGGTCTGATACAGAAAGAGTTGGCTAATAAACTACTACCTAATATCACGAATGTAAACTTTTTAACAATAATAATAAAAAGTATTGTCCTAAACGGGAAATCAAATAAATTAATTTTTTCCTAATTATCCCAATTGATGAGTTCCAATTTAGGTTGTCTAAAAAATTACCAATATTTTAAATCTAGATTATTTTTAGCTAGGGTATCATCGGAAATTTGTCAGACTCGATAACTACGCCTAGATAATTTATAAATTATTTAGACATGTTTAAAATCCTAAAATTTTATACTAAATCAATTTTTTAATTAAGATATATAAAATCATACCCATCAATTAGGGTGTTAGGAAATTTCTCCAATTTTTTTTCATTTCCTAAGCAATAATAAATTTTGCCTAGCATTATAATATTAAATATGATAAAATTCAATGGAGAAAATACTAATGAAAACATTACAACTAATTGAAATGATAATTATGTCAATAATTAAATAACTAACTAAGAGAATGAAATTAACTTACAAACTTTATATTCAATGATTTCTCAATTGTAGCTCCTAAAACAACCAAGATCACCAACCATTTGTTTATTTGTAAAAAGCCAGAGAAAAAATCATTTGATACAAGCCATAAAAGAAAACAAAAGAAGGGGAAAAAAAAGAAAAAAAATTAAGCAAAAATGAAATGAAAAAATGATGAAGTGGAGGGTGTAGAATCACTGGACCCCGAAATCCCCTCCACTCTTTATATCATTTTTTCATTTATGACAACCAACCAATCAAAAATTAAAAGAACAAGAGAAAAAATTGAAATAAAGAAAACAATAGGAATGAGAGTGATTGTGAGAAGTTAATGAAGATGCCATGATGGCCCCAAGAAATAGTTAAAGGAATAATATGGGTATATTAACTAGCTTAGTTCTCCTTTCTTGAGTTGTAAAACATGCTAGAATTGTTGGTTACTTGATGTGCTTATTATTTTTCATTTTTCACCACAATTCCGCAACAATTTTTTCACGCTCATTATTTGACAATTTTAGCATCAATTACCTGAAACGCACATAAAAACCAATAATACCAAAATATAACATATTAAGTGCGTTAAATGCCAAATAATTGACGTTATTGCTCTGGATTAAAATTCTATTTTGTACAAATTTATAGCGCAATCAATCCCCACTTCTATTGTTTACCGAAACTATCTAACCTCAAAGAACTACACAATAATCTACTATAACTCAACAAAAGGCACGATATCATACATCTCATTCATTCTATAAAAACAACGCTATTCTCATAACGAACTCAAAGATGCCACCCAAAACTCAATGACCAACACTATCATCGTGCCTTGATTTATAAAAATATGAAATTCCACATACCATCATTCCTTAATACACAACCTTCAACCAAATATCTCAAAATACCCACACGATGCATAAATGTATAACTCTCCTAAGATTCTCTACTCGTGCAATATCTAGCCATACAACTCATCATACACATCACACAGTCTCCCAATCACTCCAATTACTCGACACAAATGACTTCAAATACTCAATGCATCAACTCGAAATACTTTATGCATCAACTCCAAACACTATACCCATCAACTCTAAACATTCATGCATTTTTTTATCTACTCCTCACTTTCCACTTGTCTCCACACATTCATCACCAAATAATTAATTCGCTAAAACAAATATCTATCATCAAACCTACACTCTTATCTTGAAATTTGCCTCTCAACCTTACCAACATGAATTTTCAAGGACTCACATCATCGCCAAATGGTCTAGCTATATATATATATATATATCCCCATCACTTTTCCTCTCACAAAATCATATCATTTTCAATACGACTCTACATCACAATAACACTACCTCACACTCATTACAAAGTAATACTACATCAACAACAACATGTCAACAATGATACAACATCACATCCGTAATGACACGATGCCCTGCCAATGATATTATAACTTCACTTCCATGATAGCCAATAAGTTCTAACATAACAATTAAAACAAGCTCAATACCTCATAGAAATATTATGCATAACGCAACTGTCTCAACCATCATCTCGATCACCGCCCCCACAAATACAGTTCACTTGCCTTCCCGCTATATATATATATATATATATATTTTTTTTTTTTTTTTGCCTATATGAAATAAGATGGAAGATACCACAAATATACATACAACACAATCAACTCGATGGAAAGCCATACTTCACCCACTAATAAAAGATTATCTCTAACTTATCTTGAATTTCAGCTTGAATACATCGCCAACAAATCATACAAGTGTAATAAATTCTAGCCAATATTATATATATCCTTGTCACTCAAAACATCCACATCTCAGTACAAAAAATATACCGCCTCATTTCACAACACATGCTACCATGCCAAGTAACACATGCTACCACCCTACGTAACACATGCTACTATGTTGCACAACACAGCTTCACGTAATTTCATAAAATATACTAATCATACATATATCCATACAATACCCTACTTGTACGGTTTACCAAGAAAACATCCTCACAAGGAAGCACCCGCCTCGAAAAAGCCAACATGAAACACTAATACGAATTATATATATATATATCTAATATAGTATGCCACAAAATTCATATTTTGAGTTGCCCTACAAAGTCCATGCCACCCAAGTATAACCACAAATATGTATATTTTAAAGTACGAAATATCATCTATCAAATACATGCAACACTACAAGGCACACAATGTCGCACCCCGAAATCCCAAATGATCCGGGGTAGCGATCTTGATCCCTTTTTAAAGAAAA
>MKEJ01036374.1:593-18490 GCA_001753735.1 Embelia ribes
CACGAAAATTTAAAACATCAAAATGGAATAAGGAACTTGGTGACTTTGTCATCTTCGTCATCACACACTTCGTATACTCATAGTTCATCATCACGCCACGTTCCGCACACACACCATCACATATTGACCTTGACTCAGATATACTAGGGTCCCTCGGATAATGCTTTAAGGATACACTCTAACCCAATAAATGTACCCCGGAGCTTTATGCACAAAGGCTTTAGGTTGGTGCCCTTCCAAACCCGAAGTCTCTTGCAAGACCCTATCGAGACTTTAAATGAGAATATGTTTACTTCCCCTAAAAAGTTTTCCCACAATCAATTTTGCTTGTTCACAAAGAATGGCCCATATGGCCCGATTTTGATCAAATCAAACTTCATTTAATTTTTTTTGGGTACAAATTCACTGTGTGCGTGGCCCAAAATTGCCAAATTTTGCATCGCTTCACACGCCAGAAGGTATTTCCCCACACTCATTTGTACTCCCGACATCGATTCCTTTAGACAGGCTTGACATCGATTCCTTTAGACATGCTTACACACACGACGCAACATTTTCCACATACCAACACCTTTGAATGCATCGCATACACCTTTACACATACACACAAACACAAGGTTAGCCATAGAGATCCATTCTTCTGAGTTCGTACAATTGTCATATGAAGAAAACGCACGGCAGGTTAGTTCGTCCTCTTCATTTATTAGTATATTGCTAGTATATGTATGTGTATAAATATACATACATAAAATGCGCCAATGCAACTTGTATGTAATGTCAAATGAAGTTAATCATCTCAATTCTCACTCTTCGTATTCCTATGCATGCACATACTAGAACACCATCTATTGAACCAAATGGCAAACCAAGAGGTGGGGGAGTAGGGGGTTGAATTGGTATTCATTAAAAAACTACCAAGTAAAAACCTATCCTTTTTTTTCAAAATTATTTTGTGTTATGATAATAATGAATGATCAAGTGTAAACAATAATGAAAGATTAGAAAATAAAAGTACGAGAAAGAAAATACGATACCGAGTTTATAGTAGATCGACAATAGTTTTTTCCGACGGTGTATCGGTAGGACTCCTGTGCTCTTCAAGGTTGTTCGCCTTAAGTTCCCTTTAGTATAAAATGTAACCTTTACAGTCTAAAAACCGATCTTCTACTTATTTTACACATCAGTGGTGTTAAAGTGGCCAAATGTCTTCATGCATGTACATCCCATTTGCAAAGATACCGTAACTTATTCTAAAATACATAAAAGTATTACAATTAGCCAAAATTCTCAAAGGTACGAAATTTACTCAAGTAATATCCTAATCGTACCTTAATTTCTTAAAAACAAGTTGTTAGAAGGCTGTCAAGTGTACATGCACAGCAGTCTTTACTGGTTTGTACCACCATTTGGTCGATTTCACGAAGGCAACTAGGCAAAAATCAAGAATTTATCATTATTATGCTCAAACAAGCCGTTAAAGGCCATTGCATTTAAGTCTAAACTGGTGTTACTCTAAATTTAACCAAATTAATAAGGAAAACTCACCTAAGAATATGTAGGAAGTTTGGGTGGTGCAAAGTAGCCTTTTGGTGGCTCGGGAGAGGTTCGGTTCAGCAAGACTTTACCAAATTTCACTTATTTTCCTCTTTCTCTATATATATTCTAATTATTGTGTAAAAATGGTTATTTCATACTGTTCTGAACACTTATATACGGATATGAATAAGATTGGATTGGTGGCAATCAAACAGAGTTTTTATTGGTAGAACAAAATTTAGTGGACTAAATTTAGATTCAGTTGACTGAATTTATTCAATCCACTAAATTATAATTTAGTTCATTAAATCTGTCCAATCACTGATTTTATGCCCAGTTGTCTGGATTTTTTCTCAGGGTATTACAACGTCGTCAATAAATGTGACGAAGTATATGTTACCTAACCAAATTATATGAATTTATAAGTTCATAGTATTCAAAACTCTATTTTCATAGCTGAATCTCAATTAACAAAGTCCATCATTACATCATGAATGATCAAAAACCTCGATAGAGACTCTAGGTATGCATAAATTAAGGCTGTAATATTTAAATAGACAAAGAATACTCTGTTGATAGGAAAGAAATATTCGTTGATAGAGGAGGAACATTCCCTTTGATGACGAAAGAATATTTTGTCAATGGTCACTAGAATATTCTGTGGCGGCAACTGGAATATTGTTTGTAGTGGTCATAGGTTACCCGACTAAGGTATGGTAGGTCACGGTTCTGCCCATAGGCAGGGTTTGTGCATTGACTAGGTCAAATTATGTAGCTTCAGAAGAAAGCGCTCATAACACTTAAAGATATTTTAAATGATCACTCAAGAGTAACTCCATATAGGAGTTGGACAAAGGGTGTATATTTGTTGTATGCTTGTAGGTAGTACAAGTTAGTATGGTATATATATATATATATATATATATATATCTTTTTGGGTTAGAAGAACTTCGTAAAATTTGTTTTGTTTATCAAGTCAAAGTCATTTTGTAAAGTATAGTACAAAGGCTCGTGAAGTTGTATGAACCGATGCTTTGATATATAAATGTTGTATTGTAAAATTGACATTCAGTCGCGAGGCAAATTTAGAGCATTTGTGGATGGCTGTTCAATTTGTTTTTGTGTATTTCAGTGCAAGCTGATTAATCCAATAAAACGTAAGTTTTGCAGGTGTATAATGATAAACTCTTGCATTTAATAGCATGTTTCATTGTTAAAAATAGCTTGTACACGTTTATTGGGCCGAATTTTTGGTTGTGTAGATTTGTGACGTAAAAACAAGCTTAACAATGAGGACTCGAGCCTTGAAGTGTTACAAGAAAATTTTAAGAAGCTAGGCGAAGAAATAAAGTGCTAACAATCAAGATTTGAGGGCACTTTTGTCAATTTTTATAAACTTTCCCACGTGTTTCACGCCCCCAACAAGTTTTAGAAGTGTAATATATTTTGAAGATGGGTAGGGGATCTTAGTGACACTTGTGTCTCCTGCTCTCAATTAAAAAAAAAAGAAGAGAATCTTACACTTTTGGTGGTCTTCATGAATAAAAAGCTAAGTTTCAGAGGAGACCAGAGACTAATTTTTTTTTTCTCTCTTTGAAGGATAGAAAGAAACTCTTGGTTGTTTTTAGTCTTGAAAATTTTAAAGGTTTGTAACTTGAGTTAGAGATTGATTCTTGCTATAAAAGTTGATTCAAGTCAAGGGGAGAAACCTCCCCTTTCTATTCTCAGCATAAATTCAAGGCTGTGAGTTGATTTCTACCTTTCTTTCTTAGTTTCTAAATCTAATTTCTAAATTTTACATGCTTAACTAGTTGAATTTCAGTTTCAAGAATGAAGTTTTAGGCATAATATTAGGTCATATAAAGTTAAATCATGCTTAGCTAGTATCGTTTCATGGCTAATATCTTGCTCAACTTAAATATTCAATTATCTTATGTTAAAGTTAGTAACTGGTTTCTAAATTTGTTCACTTGTTTGGCAACTAAAGACTTTATCATGTTGTGATTAATTTAGAAGTAATTTTGTAATCACATATTCATTCTTATTTAGTTTCTAATTTAGTTGATAGGTTTAGTTCCTTCAAAGTAGAAATTGGTATTGCATGTTGATTGTTAATGTTTTATAAGTAGGTTTTTATTATAACTAGTCGATAGGATTTATATCTTCATTCATTAATTTTTAGTTAATTTTAAGCTCATAATCTTCATGTTTAGCATGATTACTTATACTTTTTTTTTTTTTCATTTTTATTTCAATAATAAGTAGCTAAATTTCCTAGGCTTGTCTCTAGTTGACGAAGATAACATGATTTAATATTAACTTCACATGTTAATTAGAATCTTTATCCTATTGGGGTAGTAATTTATTAGTCTCGGCAATACTTTACACATATGTCGTCGGTAGTAGGTTGTAATTATAGAAAATGGTGGGGATTTAATCTATGCAAGTATTTCGAAACCCTTGGGTGTAGTTATGAGTACGCTTCATTGACACTCCCAAGGTGCTTTAATCAAATTATAAACTTGATAATCATTTCTCAAAAGTTTAACCTATGAATACGGAGTCAAAGTTAATAATATTGTAAGAAAAATTAACATGTGAGGGATGAATTGGTTAAATCATGTGTCGGAGTCATACTAGGGGCAAGTTGCCTTTTTATTGAAAATTACTTTGTTATTTTGTAGTTTTAGTCTTCCTATTCTTCCTCCAGGTGATATCATTTTAACATTTCATTCTTTGACTTTTTCTCCTTTGAACTCTCGTAATTTTAGAAAACCTTAGGCTACTTCCTTTACAATTGGATTCCCGTGATTCGATATCTAGTTCTTACCGGTAAAACTAAGACTGATATCATGTACTTGCGGTTTTCTAGCCATTACACATTCTAGGTTTGACCAATTTTTTTGGCGTCATTACTGGGGACTCCCTTTTAAAGGAGCCTAAGGTGTTTTTGAGTTCGTGGATTTCGATGAGACTTAGTCCCCTTAAATAAGGTTTAGCTGAATCCGATCGGTCAAAAACATTCCGCCTTTCTTATCCCTTTCCAATTTTTCTTTTCCCAAATATATATATATATAATAATAATTATAATAAGAAAAAATATATCCGTGTAGCTTGTAAAGTGAAATTCCAAATTTTCACCTCTTACACATTTACGAAAGCGGCAAGAAGCCGAAGCTAGTTCTTCAACACCTATTTGCATGAGCAATTCAAGTAAAGAAGCTAATAATCCTCCACCGGGATTTGACTATCTCAGTGGTGGTAATTTTCCCAATAATCCTTCTCATAATTCTCAAAATCCTCTCGATGCACCGCCTCTCATGGCAGTTCACCAAATACTCAAGGGAATCTATTTAGATTATTCCCCGCTCAATGGCAAGCAGTTCAAGCCTATATGGTTATGAATCAACCGCACGGCCTCCTATTCATCATACAACACCCCGCCTATAAATCTTGTATACTTACTGATAGAAAATGTGCTTACACCCCTAAAAAGGTGTACGTAATCATGCATAATCCTTCCCAAAGTGGGACACATGTCCATTTTTTAAAATTGTCTCAGATTGTATCAGTCGATTGATTTAGGTTAAAGGTGAAAAATTTTCAGGGTTTTACAGGTCCTTGACACAAAAAGAATTCAATAAGATTATAGCATAAAAATTGGCAAACATAAATTAATTTTTTGCAAATATTGGGGACTTGCAAAAGGCCATTAAGTTTAAATAAAGGTGAGCATAGTAAGAATGGTGTTACAAGAGTGCTGAACAGGGCAGTAACTCTGATACCATGTCAAATTTAGAATAGACAAAGTGTTTTCATTAACCAATAAAGAGTACAAGACTGGTTTCACTACAAAAATTCCCTAACACAGTGAGAAACTTATTTAATTTTCTCACAAAAGTGTGGTGATAAGTGAGAAAGAGTATCTATGATCATTAACACAATAATTAATACAAATAGTAATTAACTATATAAGTTTAGTCATTAATGACTTTGACCGTTCTTTGTTATTTAATTTTTTGGTCACTATTGATATTTAATACATAAGTAATATATACAGGGAAAAGACCAAGGAAGTTAAAACCGGACCGAACCGGTCGGTTGGGTCGGTCCGACCGGAAACCAGCGCCTAAGTCGATCAGAAATACCCTTAAAACTGGCCATATATAGAACCGATTGAAAATCGGCTAAACCGACCACAAACCAATAAAACTGGTCAAAACCGGTTGGGAACCAGTCTGGACCGATTCTGTAAATTAAAGTTTTTTTTAAACCTATGAAAATCGAGATTCCGATCGAATAAGTATTTGCAAATGAAATTTATTTTTCAATGTTACGAAGTTTTATAATATTAATCATATTATATATATATATTTTTTGATATTATTTAGTATATTATATTAATAATTAAAATAATATTATTTAATTATATAAACTGTTCTAAGCACAGTTCAACGGATTATTTAACCTTGTACCGGCAACTTGCTCGTTCAATTAGCCGTTCGATTTTAAAAACCTTGTAATTAAAACTCACCTTTCCTGTCTGTTTCCCAAATCAGTTCTCTCTTTGCGCGGCTAATTCGACGGCGAATTCTCCCCTGATCTCTCTCTCTGTTCGGCAAATTCAACGATGATTACAGCTCAGCAACGACACCGTGTATGTATGTATCCCCAATCTCTCTCTTTCTCATTCATTTCCACAGCTGTTTGACGATTTGATCTCTAATTGTTAGAACTGATAGGATATGATGCAGATTCAAGCTTAAATTCAGTTAGGGTTTGAAGATTGAAGGTCAGATTGAGGCCTAGATCTAGCTACGGTAAATCTAAATTTTCTATAGTTTTTATTTATGTTTTGAAGCGAGATTTGGTTTGCTTGTTAGATTCTATTAGCAATTACTGCTTGTGATGATATGCAATTGTGTATAAATGAGGTTTAATGATTTTTCTCATTCTAATAATATTTGTATGTGTGCATATATGTCATTGTATATGCTTTTGTGCATAGATGAAAACAATAAATGATAATTAATTAAAAGTATGAAAATGATAAATGACTATACAAAATCATATAGATAATGACTGTACCTTTTAACATAGGAATGCATCTATTTGAGGTGGGTTACTCAATCGATATTGCAGTTAATTATCTATTTGTTTCGTAATTTTTATATTTTCTTGAGTCATAATTTTCATGCTGATTTTGGTTGAATGTATTAGACGTTTCCTTTTTATGCATTTAAATAGCAAAGCAAAGCAATGTATTACTTTTTATGGAAATTTTTGGTGAAAATTTTGATGACGTTTCCTTGATAAAGCAATATAATTCTAGTTGGATAAAGCCAAGCAATTGTTGGTTTTTGAGATTTTGATAGGGATTAAACTTCTTTATTGGGCTGTTCTTATGGAAATAAATTAGGACAATCACACATACGCCGATACCTATAACTCCTCTATGCTTTTTGCTTTTGCAGGGGACTTTGAATCAGTGTACCTGAGCTACTCTAAAGCGTTTGATGCTCTAGAAATTATGAGGGACTCCGACTATGCTAGGAACATATATGTGTATCCTTCCCCCTTTTCTCAATATGCTTTCAAATCCTTGTTTTCTTCATGTGTTTTTAGTTGATGCCTTAACTGATAATGTTTCAAGTTTCATCAAGATTAATATATGCATAGAGAATCTTACGGGCGTCGAAGATGCAATGCTTCATTGTGATACAAGCATCAAACTGTGCTACTCATGTAAAGATTTTGTCAATGGTTGCTTGAAAACCTCTCATAGTACCAATGGTGTTGAAAAGAAGCAGGAGCAACTTACTCGAGGAGCTACTCAAACATAGGGTAAAATTAAATGTCGATAACAAATATTTGAAGTCATTGCAATAATTGGAAAAATAAGTAATTATTTGGTATTATGGCTTTTTTTTTTTTTTTTTTAAGATTGCCCAATATTACGAAAGCCTACAACAAGCACAAGAAAGGGCAGCTGTGGTTGTTGCTGCACCAGCTGAGACAAATGAGACCAATGTTGTTAGAAATCTTCGTGCTGCCCTCCTCCAAATACAAGCTTGAGGAGACCAAGTCGTGCAGGGAAATGATGTTTTGCTGTTTGAAATACCACTGCACTTGCAGGCATATGTTAATAGTGGTAATGCCATACCGGTGATAGACAATTTGTTGACAAGAAGTGACATAAACAGGCAGCAATCTTGCCTTTCAATGCCCTTAAACACTTGATGCCCAAAATCTGAAAATTTTGATGATGCTTCCTTTTTATGGAAATACTAGGAAAATCAACACATGCTTTGCTTTACCCAACTAGAATTATATTGCTTTTTCAAGGAGTGTCAAAATTGGACAACTTTTTGAGTGGTAATGATGATGCCCAAATATGTTTGGGGGACATCAATGCAATGGCTTAGAGAAAGGTCGTAGACATTATGCAAACTTTAAGGTACCATTAATTATGAATGGAACATACTAGGATTCGTTTTGTATCCTCAAGCTTACCTATGTGTTACGTGAACAGACAAAGGTTTTGCTCATTTGAACAGACACCAGCTAAGGTTTCTGACAACTAAAGCACGACATTGAACAGACACCAGCTAAAGTTTCTGACAACAACAGAAATATCTTATAGTTTCTGAATTTGCAGAATGACCCTGCAGTTGAGTGCGAGAAAATACTTCTTTGTTAACTTAGCTGTCATGAGAGTGCTTGAGTTGCCCAAAATTGCGTCAATAGTCAATATGTTTTCATACTCTGTTTAGGGGAACATGATGTGACTCGCGTAAAAGACGTAATATATGCATTAAACTTCGTCTTGAATCCGGCCTTCATCTACTTTAGTCATCTTTTTTCCTGCAAAAGGATGCATCTCTATCCTATGGGCTATCTCAATTTTAACCTTGTCTTTCTTCATTTTTGTTGACAGCTGGGGAGAGGGAGTCATCACAGACAAGAACAAAATTGATGGTACTACAATTACTGTACATTTTCTGGGTGAAATTGCTGTTAAAGAATGTTTTTTCTCCGAAATCAAGTCCTTAGTGTGGGGGTGGCAAAACAAATGTTTCTTTGTCTATGATTCCGTTGCAGCCGAAGGAGAAACATCAGTTTGTTAGAATGTGGCATCTATGGCCAACTCTTATTTGGAAGAATGGGAAGTGGATTGAAAGTTCTAGTTCAAGGCAAAGAGACCCTTCACACGAGGTGGTTATTTTGTAATTGGGTTCTAATTCCTTAGATTTTCAAAGTAGAGTTTTCAGAAAATGGTTGATGTCCATATGTACTTCTCGTTAAGTAATGCCAACAAATTAGTACTTGCACTTGTTTTAAATTTCGATTTAGACTCTTAGACTCATGTTAGGTTAATGTTGTGTGGTATTTATCTGCTTTACAAGGTAACACTCCTAGAACAATCGGAAGTGGTTTGTAGAAAGAAGGGCCTAGAGTGGTGTTTGGCATCCCTAAACCAGTGAAGAAAAGGAAATTTATGGAAGTAAGCAAACATTATGTTTCAGAGAGCAGCAATAAAACTGATAAAATTGAATGGAAAAATATACGATGCCCAAAAATGAAGCAAAGGAAAAGCAGCAAGGTGATTTGATGACCAAGGTTCCAAAACTCTTTCGGTCAAACTTTATCTCAAAAGGATAAATTTCCGAGATCTGCCACACCTAATAATTGGAACTGACTATAGTGTCGTTGAGAAAATTTATGCGAGTGATGAAAACACTCTCATAGCAAGTGATAGTAATGTCGGGATGGCTGATGATGCAGGGAAATAGGGAGCTTCTTAAGTTTCCATTTTTCGTTTCTTTAGGTTGCAGACTCACTCAAAATTGGTTTTTATTCAAGTGTTGTGACCTTCTTCTTTGAATGTTTTGCTTAATTTCTATGGATGTTTAAAAACTTATTTGCAAGTTCCAGTAATATTGGAGTCAATTTTGTTGATTATAATTTCTTGGTTATATTACATTTTCCGACTTAGAAAAGCGAGATTGTTTAATAGAAAGGGTGCAATGCTGTCTAGATAATGCTTACTGAATAAGATTACTATGTTGAACTTTTAATTTTTAGAAGATAACATGATTGTACTTTTATTAGTAGTTTTCATTCTAATTTTCAGAACCTGCCTTTTCAAGATTGTTATGGGACTGCCAAATATATTGCTATTGATAACTTCTGTTATCTATTATCTTTAGTGAATTTCAGCTTTTCGCAGGTATTAAATATCATGGTATTAGCCGAGCTATCTCAGTTGGGACATTTGGGTAAGGATTGTCCCCGAAACATTTAAACAATCTTTCACAAGGTAAAGTAGTTATCTGTGCTCGCGTGTATCCCACATGAAGTACTCATTTTATCTGCCTACTGCTACATGATTCGTTATGTATGGCATTTGCGACATTTTGGGATCTTTTTAACCTTTCGATTTTTCCTCTTGCATTACTTGTCATGTTTAACCACTTTTATTTGATTATAGGATCATAGGGCCTCTCATTATGTCAACAAGGATCCACTTACTCACACCATGATAAATACAGAGTTCTTTGTTTTAATTTCTAAATAAGATTGTGCAATTGTTCTTGTAGGAAGAATTTTCGGTATGGTAATCTATAGGTAAGTATAGATTATTGTTAAGGATACCCAAGTGAATCTTTACCTTTGAGCTTGGTGTAGGTTTCTGTAATGCCATTCGAAAGAAGGTTATAGGCTTTTTTCACCTTGATTTTGTGAATATTATAAGTCTCCATGTACCTGATTGTTTTTTTATTTTTGTTTTTTATTTTCAAATATTTTTTTACTCGTCCAATGCACTGCTAAATTTTTGCTTTTGACAGTAAAAGCTTCTTCAAATATGTTTTTACTCATATCCAATGCACCTCTAAATTTTTGCTTTTGACTTATTCTCAATACAGTAAATACTTCTTCAAGGAGACAAAACGCATGCCCAAAGTAGATCCTAGCACATTCAGAAAGTGATGGTGTGGATTGTTGTAGAGTAGATCCATGTCTCCAGTTTTTTGTAGTATTTTAAATTGATGGTTGCGAAGCTTTGAAGTTGGTTCTGCTAGGTTAATATCGATGGCAAATTTACATTGACATTGTTTGGTTTTCGAATTAGAAATTTTAGATTGGATAAATCCATTGCAAATGGTAGCAAAAATTGTAGCTTGTTGAAACTCTAGTTGATGAGATGGGACCAAGATGAAATACAATGTATGGATGTACATATTACAATGCGTTGTAATAAAATTGAAATGGCTTGTGTGACTTTTATGACATCAGCTTACTTTTCCATATGGTGCTTATGGAATCAAATTGTCTAATTGAAGTATATAGCTTATGAGAGGCCATTTTGAGTGACAATTACATTAAAATGGTGGACTTTGCACTAAGATATCTACTAAGGGACTTCGGCGTCACTAAAGATAGCAAAATAGTGAGAAACTTCATGATCACTAATGTATTGACCAGTAACCATGTCTTTTCTCGTCACTAGGTGACTTTAGTGACCAGCTTATAGTGACCACGTTGTGACCACCAAATGTAATCACTTTACATACCTATGGTGAGAAATTAATATAGTCAGTGAGAAGGATTTCACTAAACGACCATATTCTTGTAGTGTTTTATATATACATCCATAGAGGGACTATTAAGTAATTAAAGCTAACACTAATGATACATAATGTACAAAACATACCATTTTGTTCCTCATAAGCTATCTATTAGATTTTTTAATCAACGAATGAATAGAAGTGGAATAGAGATAGATATTGATATTTGTGTGCCATGAACACATTCGAAAAATCAATCGCTACTTAGAAATCGTGCTTCATTAATATAATGTGTCAACTGTTAGATAATCTGGAAAGTAAATGAGTTCTAGTTTATTCAACTTATATTGTAATAACAGTTGGAAATATAGCCAAACTCCAATGATCCAATACAGAATTAGTTCAAACATGTTATGACTCTTAGAAGAAAAAGAATATTTACATTAACAACGTTTTCTTTGATTCAATATATGTTGAATAAAAGGAAAATGACTCGTTCAAAAATAAACTATATAAGAAGACACTGTTGGAAATCAACAACTAGACTAAGAAACAATTCAATGAAGCTGATAATACGAAAGTGAATATAATTATGGATGAACTTGTTAATGTTGCTGCGAATTAAAATTATAATATATTCTTCAATTAGATTTTGAGACTTAAATTAAATTATTTGGTTAGGCATTTGATTGGTTGGGGTTACCCAATTGCATTAAATAAGTACTTTTCTAGTCAATACACGGCATACGTAATATATTTCCTATATTGCATCTACAATTATTTATGTTGGGATGACAGAATTAATAAAAATAAATTACTTTATCAATGAACATTTAGATTCGAATCTCGCTGTTGATAGTCCTTTATCATAAATGATTTGGCATGCCCAGATCCTGGTATGAAATAACATCCATTTCCAATAAAATTTTATGTGAAAAAAATCTATAATTATTTATAATAAACCATTACTTGATTAATGCTTTATAATTGAGTTGATGTTGGTATGAGTTAAGTTATGAAGTGGACACATGCCCAACTTGCATTATTGACATTAAATTAAAGGGTTCATTGCGCAATTATATAAAAAAATTTGTGTGATACACGTAATTATATAATTGTTTAATACTATAGGATGTTGAGATCTAACTTACTTTTAAAGTTTCAGGTTCCTGTAAAATATTAACTTTAAGGTGAAGCACTTTGACTTAAAGTTACTGAGCCAATTGTTTCCTCCTCCGCTGCACAGTGCAAATTGGGTGCAATTGGTAGACACCCTGCACCAAAATTCAAGTTTGCAGAGAGTACCAACACATTCACATATATTCACATGCATACACATCAATGCACACGCATGCGCTCACACACACATATATAAATGAATATCTGTAAAAAATATGGCCTATAAATAACTATTACATTACCTATACTCTTTCGGCGCTATGATATTATCAGAGCAGTTGCCAATATCACTAATAAATGAAATAATTAAATTTTCTGTGTATAAGTATGCAAAAATTTTCTATATATCATTACACAGATGTTAATATTTTAATTTGTATTAATTTTCTCTTTTCTATATATTAATACTCTCTATGTTATGTGCTAACATCTGTATGGCGGTATGTAGATAATTCATATGTACTTTTATACGTATAAATTCTTGGTCCTAAAACAAATTCTCATTTGACACTAATGGCATAGGCTTTGTTTGGGAAGGCTAATTTTTTAAAATTGATTTCTTAAATTATTTTTAAAAGTAATTTTAAAAGAATATATAATTCTAGTACTTGGTAAATAAATTATAAAAATTATTATAATAAGTAGTGTAATGTTTGGTAAAGTGATATTTTCTATTGTAAAAAAAAAAAAAAAGGTAATTAGGCATGAGGAATGTGGTAAATGTAATTGAGGTTAAATAAATAATTAATGGAAAAAAAAAAAAAGATGCAGATTTTGAAAGCATTCCAAAGGCTGCTTCCAAACGCACCACTAAAAAAGCTCAAGCATGATAAACAAAAAAAATAGGTGCTTTAAGATTTACTAAACATTACTAATTATAATTTTCAAGAAAAAAATAATTAACAGCAGCATACAGCTAGCAACTCCAAATTGCACCATAGTAGTTGTTTTATATTATCTTTAAAGGAAGATTATACAGTCGATGTTGTTCTAATCTTTCCTCAAATACATTGTAGATTTTATTATTCAGTGGCCGAGAAAAGTAGGCATGAGTTCTCGCTAGAAAGTTGGTGATCCAACGAAAACTTTTAGTAAGACATACTATCTTGTTACGACTTTGCTCCCATCATTAACCTTGCCTTCGGCTTCCCCGAATAATAGTTAAGGAAACTGACTTTGGTTTAATCTTGGCCCTCTATTTTCGTAGGCAATGACAATAATATTTTTTAGGAGTTCTCTCAACTAAACTCCTATATATGAAGAATTAATCTATCCATATGAGTATTTTAAGCTTGTAAACTTTATCATTTTGCCAATATAACTTTTCTATTAGATTATAAATAAACACTTTAGTTGGCCCCGTACGATGGTATTGAAACCCTACGTTAATTCATTTTAGATCCCGAAATAAATAAATAAATAAATAAATTCCATCACTGGTTTTATTTATTCCCCAGTGTCCAAAACCAATTATCAACACTCGGCTACTTTACTAATCTATTGCTAGCACTGCATAAATCAATTGTAGTAAAACTTTATTTGTAAAACCATACAAATGAATATATAAATAAAAGTGAACATTATAGTATGAGAGGACTGATGATGCAGAAAATATCTGGGAAATATTTTGTGGGCCCGGTTGTTCCGTTGTGTGATAGGCCGTTGGTGACAAATCAAAATGGCATCTATTTGTAATACTCTATCCAATGATAGTTTTATAATTGTTAAAAATTATTAATTAATATTATTGAAGTTTAAAATATTTTTATATTTTTAATATATTTCTTATTAATGCTATTCTTTGTGTATAATTTATGATAGATAAAATAATTAAATAAATATAATAATAAAAATATTTTGATAAATTGGCTTTTCAATTACCCTTTAAAAAAAACTGAAATATGGGACAAAAAAAAAACACGAAGAGTATGGTGGACCCACTTGTCCCCACATGTTTTCTGCCAGCCGTTAGATTCCTTGCAACTATTTTTGTTTATTGTGCCAGGTTGGACCCACTCCCAGCAAAGCTGACTAGGCAACGGAGATATTGTAATTTGGAACTGCTCGAAAACAACAATTTTCATAATTAAATAAATCAATAAATATTTCTTACTTGAATAAATCAATAACTAAATGCTATGGCTATTTACTGAAGGAATGAAGTAATACCACGAGGGTAATTTTAAAACTGAAGGAGAAATGATAGTCGCGTTCAGAAAATTTATTCAATTTTTTTAGAGATGTGATAAGTAAAATTTTTGAATATAATTGGTTTCTAGTTATATTGTATTAATGATTTGAATTAAAATATTTATTATAATATCAACAGGTAAGAGAATTCATTGAAATTTTTAAATGGTTGTATCATTGTTAAAACTGAAAATACAAGGTATTATATAATATTGTGGTAGATACAATTTAAAGTTTCCACAAAAGCATACCCTCACCCTCAGTGAACGCATGCTTTGGAAATGGAAATAGAAAAGCCTCTCTCACCGAAAGATTAGCTCGGTTTTAATTGTTTCAAAACTATATATTACATGATTGAAATCACATGGACTTTTTTTTTAAATCAAGTTTAATGTTAAAATTCAAGCTTGCATCAATTAATCCCCTCCCCCAATTCGATCATCTTCAGCTCAAATAATTATACAGAAATTTACTACAATGCAAATGTATATGTAATACATTTTAAGTTTTTTTTTTTTTAATGTATTGCATTTATTTGGGATAAAAAGAACATCAGTAAAAACTAACAAGAAGCATGGTGAAAAATCTGAAATTAAATGTGAAGACATATATGTGTGGGGTGAATATATAGGGGACTATACTCACAAATGGTAAGGCGGATGGCCTTATCTATCTTCACTTGCACCACTTAAATAGAAAACAACAATGGAAAAATTATTTCAATTTATCACCAAAATATCCATTAGTAACCCAATCTTCTCTTACTTTCTAAGTGTATCGATTTGCCACATTTTGCAGTGCTGCAATTTGTCTTAGGTATTGTTACACGGTAGAAAATTGGACAAAACTTCAGCACTAATGGCAAAAGATTATGATAAAAGAAACAATGAGAAAAAAAAAAGATTTTATTATTTGATAATTCAATTACAATAAAGGTCTTATAAAACAGACCTCACAATATCTTATCTAAATTCAAATAGGAGAATAAATCTGTAATAACGGAAAGTAGGTAAAGAGATTGAAATAACTATTCAAATAATGCTTATTGTAATCTCAGACTAAGTCTTAATACTTCTCCTCAAGTTGACGGTTGAATGGAAAAAAAGAATCCTAACTTGCATTCCAAGTAACTGAATTGTTCAATGCCTTTCTAAAAATATAGGTGATTTGTTGCCAGTCGTCAATATTTTGCATAATTCGATAAGGCCGTGAGGTAGTTTCTTGCAAATCAAATGACAATCTATTTCAATATGCTTGGAACATTCTTGGAATATAGGATTACGGGCAATATGAATGGCGGACTGGTTGTCACAAAAAAGAGGTGTCAGCCTAGTAATAGGAATCGCAAGATCAAGGGGCAGATGATGCAGCCAAGTAATCTCACAAATGGTTGAGGCTATAACTCAATATTTAGCTTTAGATGAAGAGAAGGAGATAACATGTTGTTTCTTGTTGCGCACAGAAATTGGAGAATGGCCGAGTGTGATAACAAAACTGGTTGTGGATGGCCTAGTAAGAGGATAACTAGCCCAGTCAAGTCGATGTATGCACTGAGGTAAAGATCGGTGGTGGAGCAAAACATAATGCCATTACCGAGTGTGCCGTAAGACACAAGTAGCGGCATTCATGTGGCTGGAGCAAGGGGTGCATGTGTTGACTAAGGACATTTACTGCATATGCGATGTTGGACCACGTTGTGGGTAAGTAAATGAGCCGAATAACTGGGTCATAAAAGTGAATAAATAAGGTGCATATAATTGAACTTTTAGGTCATTTATATAGCGACTTAGTATATCAAATTCGTTATATTTCGATATAATGCATTTGTATGTTATTTGCAGGATTATGGTATAAAAAGAAATGATTTAAAGGCCGATTGAGATGCTCTAGGAGTTATGAGAAAAAAGATTATATTTGGATAATGATTTGTGCTGTAAAAGTAAAAAGAATGAGTTTTGAGAAGACTTGAGCGAACCATTTGATCATTTGTTAATTGAAAGTGTTTGATACGCCAAAAGCTAGAGTTTTAATGAATTACTGAAAATTTTTGGAAGATTTTTTCCAATCAAATTTTGGTATGCTTGGAAAATTCATTCAATTATCTTTCTAATGGTTCAAACGGTGCTCAATTTCGAGTTTTTTAGAGCAAATTATGGTTTTTTTTCATGAAATGGTGAATCACTACTTGGTACGGACCAATATATTACAAATGTGAAAAATATGATTTTTGCATATTAACTTAGGACCACTTTATATATATTATTTTATTTCAAAAATATGATGTCAAATAAATATAAGGATCTAGATTTAACCCTGCTCTTTTGTAGAGACTTATAACTTTGGTCTTTTTTTTTTCATTCAACATTTACTTTCTACACAATTCATTGGTTTAGTTTTTTTTTCTTTTTTCTCTCTCTCCAACTTTGGAGATTTAGAAGAGGGTAATCGAAGAGGCTGTGACAACTTCATACACTGTTGTTTCCTTCCTATACATCTTTGTGATATTATTGTGCTTTTCTTTTTTAATAAAGATTTGTTTGATTTATTTTTTTATTGTGATCTTTACTATTTATGATTAAAGAGTTGTTTAATTAGTTGTTCATCATTAGAAATTATTGTCTTTATGTTTATTATAAGAATTAATACAAAAAATATTTTTCTTTGAATTTTTAATTATTATTTTTATTAGTTTATGTTGTCTCTTAGGCAAACACAAGAGTGGGGTGAAATGTGTTAGAAGATAAATTAAAAACTTTTTCAATTAAAAGTAATACTATAAAGGTTTATGCAATAATATTAATTACTATACGAAGAATAAAAAGGATAGAGAATGCAAATGCAATTTTATAGTGGTTCGGCCAAAGATTAGTTGATCCCCTGCGTCCACTATCTCAAGCATTGCCTTAAGGTTCCTTTATCGTCAAGATAATTTTACAGCCAATCAGCTTACAGGTGATGATCATTTTATTTGAGATAACCCCTCAAATCAGAGTATACCCTCACAACTGGATAATATAAAACCAAATTTGAAATGTATCGTTATACTCGTACAATATCGAAGATGAAAATACTCGAGTATAAAATATTACAAGCTAAATATAAAAAATTAAAAAACTTGAGCTTGTTTTTGTTACTTAGAGAGATGAGAGAGCTTGAAGAATGAATGGTTTGGATTGTTGAAGAGGCTCTCTATTTATACTATTCGAGCTTGATTTGGATTATGGCAACAATCATCGAAATATGACAATGAAATTAAAATTCTTCATTCTCTGATTATGACCGTGTGCGGTCAGTCCCTTGTCTGTACTCGAGCGTGTGTCCGTATACTTTTATCTCTTTGTCCATATGCAGACGAGTCCTAGTCCGTGTGCGGACGCTTTAGTCTGTGTGCAGTTGAAGTCTGTTTAGTTGTATGCTTGATTT
>MKEJ01036383.1:0-12305 GCA_001753735.1 Embelia ribes
TTACAGGTATCTTTCTTATGTCATGGATGTGGCTACACCAACATCTGATTGCCTTGAGCTGGTATACGACTTATTATACCCTGTAGTTATGAAAGGCCACAGTAAGAGCACTTTGAGTCACCAAGAGGTAAAACTCTACATTGTTCTGGAATTAATTACTGAAGTTTCCCTATTTTTGTTATAACTTAGTACTAAAGCTTCTATTCGGCATTGGGTTCCATAAAACTGAAAACTGTTTTTGCGAAGTGTTTGTTTTTTGGGTGAAACAAGCTAGAAAAGTTTCAAAATGAAGAAACGTATTCCACTTTTTGCCAAAGTGTAATATACTTGCCTGTGGCTCTTTTATAAAACTGCTGTAGATAAAGTTCCGAGTAAATCCTGAAACCTTAATTCTTTTACAGCTATACTGAGCTGCCAAGTGCTAGCTCTTAACTTGTTTTAATATAGTAATGTGTTAATGTGAAAAAAAATCTCTTTTTAGTTTTCAGTTTATTTTGTTAGGATCTTTCTGCTTGTCTCTCTTTTCACATTTTGAACTGCATGTTGCTTCTGCAGAACCGCATTTTGGGAGAGGTTGAGGACCAAATCAACCAGATTCTTGCCCTTGCATTTGAGAACTACAAATCATTGGACGAGTCAGTTCCTTCAGGAATAATGGATGTTTTTAGACCCGCAACGGGGTTTGCGGCACCTGCTTTGGAGCCTGCTGTGAAACTATATACCCTTCTGCATGATATATTTTCTCCCGAAGCACAGTCTAAACTCTACGGTTACTTTCAGGTATGTGAAGAAAATGAGTTTAATAAGAATGGAAATGCTTCACCAATTGATATTCTGTAAAGAAAATTTGTCTGGAATTGTAGGAATGAATTTTAGACAATTTTTCTTTTTGGGTTTTTATAGCATTACTCCATAAAGATGGGAACTTATTCGTACATTTTATTTTACAAAATAATTCAGCAATAAGTAATAGGAATTGAAGATCGTGTGCTGTACCAAGTCTTTTTCTTTTGAAATTTTGTTCATATTGTTTGTACATGTAGCATTGTACATAATGCTAGGTCAATTTTTCTACCATCTTTCTTTTTTTTTATCAACTTGTATGTGTTTGCCTGTAGGCTGCTGCAAAGAAGAGATCAAAGAGGCACTTGACTGAGACAGATGAGTTCGTCACGAGCAATGAGGGCATTGTGATGGATTCCGTTACCATGTCTACAGCATATCAAAAGATGAGATGCCTTTGTGTTAACATCAGAAATGAAATTTTCACCGATATAGAAATCCACAAACAAGATATTCTCCCGAGGTAAATCATCTTAATATTCTTGTTTAGTCATAATACATAGACTTGATTGTAAGCAGGTAGTTGCATTTGCGGCCTTATATTGAATGCAGTTAATATTTTAGATACCTAGTTACTTTTGGGACTTTTTGATACCTTCTTTCTTTTTTTCTTTCCATTTCTTCCAACAGTTTCTGTTTCATGCTTGTTTTTAGTAATGTTTTTCCCAAATAACAAGAGTAAAAGGCGTGTAGGTTTGTTTACAAGTAGGAGCATTATTATTTTGCCAGGAAAAAAAAGAAGTGAACATAAGATTTTTGGTTTTGTGTCATGATATACTTTTTGGGCAAACGTAGCATTATCCAAATTCGTTGCTTTTCTCTTCTTTTTTTCTTTTCTTATATTTTGCTTCATAATTTGTTTTTTGTGGATTTCTCCTCATTTCACAGCTTCATAGATCTTCCGAACCTCTCCTCAGCAATATACAGTGTAGAACTTTGCAGTAGATTACGGGCATTTCTCATTACTTGCCCACCAGCAGGCCCTACACCTCCTGTAGCAGAACTCATCATTGCAACTGCCGATCTTCAGAGGGACCTTGCCAATTGGAATATTAAGTATGTAACTTTCTTTTTTTAGTTATTTTTTCTGTATGCAAAGGCTGTTATATTTTTCACATCGTATACAACTCTGACTTGGCATCATTCACAGAGCCGTCAAAGGTGGAGTGGATGCAAAAGAATTATTCCATTTATATATCATGCAGTGGATTCAGGATAAGCGCATGTCTTTGCTTGAGACGTGCAAACTAGATAAGGTAAGTTAACTGAGCGTCGCACATGCTGTTTTGAAAAAGAAATAGCAATTCTGAAATTGTAGCTAGTTTTGTAGTTGCCTGGGTACCTGAACACAGGTACATTATTGTCGAGTTTCCTTCTTTTTTTTGTTTTTAATATGAAGGAAAAGTGTGTCCATAAGTTTGTTTCTAGTACTTTCAGAACACACTGTTCTAAATGCCCAGACACCCAAATATTATTGTCCACTTTCCTGTTGTTTGGCTTTTAAGCATGTTTTCTCTACGTTTGAAAAATAAAGCTCAATATTATATACTCAGATGAGGAAGTGGTGATGTTGTTTGTCACCCGATGCTTGACTGGATTATTTGCACTTTGCACTTGTAGGTGAAGTGGTCAGGGGTGAGAACGCAACACTCAACAACACCCTTTGTGGATGAGATGTATGCAAGGCTCAAAGAAACTTTGAACAATTATGAAGTTATCATCTGTCGTTGGCCTGAATACACCTTTGTTTTGGAGAATGTGAGTATAAACTCTGCCGTTGCCCTTGAGTATGTTTCCCAATTTCTCTATCCAGTGATTGGTTTGATGGGTAGCTGGTTGACACTTATATGCTGCCTTTCAAGTGCTATTCTAGTGGAGATTTAGGACGTTCTTTATATTATCTCAGTTGAATGTAACACAATATGGGTCATGATCACATTTTGTTTTGAACTGTATTGAATAGGCCGTAGCTGACGTAGAAAAGGCAATTGTGGAGGCTCTAGACAAGCAGTATGCAGATGTGTTGTCCCCTTTGAAGGAAAACATGGCGCCTAAGATGTTTGGTCTCAAGTACGTCCAGAAGCTTACGAAACGTTCTGTATGCCCTTATCTAGTCCCAGATGAGGTGTGATTCTCTCCCTTTCCCCTCTATCCCTTCCTCCTCTCTCTCTCCCCTCTCTCTCTCTGTGTATATCTTTCATTTTTGTTCGTTGACACTTGACCCTATTTACACACAGACACGCAGACACAAGTACGCATATCTATATGGTTATCTTTTTTCTTTTATTATTTGGAGAAAAGGTAGATAAGGGCGGATGTGCCTTTAAACACTTCAATTGATAACTTCTAAAACTATTTGTCACGATTTTGTCTTTGTAACAATTTCTACAAACTGAAGGTACTTAGCCAGAAAACCTTTTCATAAGAAGTCATTCTCAGCAGCATGGTATATCTCCCCTTGTCTGAAAATGACATCTCAGTATGTAGACTTTTATCTGATCCGAAATGTTTAATCTTTCCAATAGTTGGGAATTCTTCTGAATTCAATGAAGAGGATGTTAGATACGTTAAGGCCCAAGATTGAGCAACAGCTAAAGTCATGGGGTTCGTGCATTCCTGGTGGAGGAAATATGGCTCCAGGAGACCGTCTCAGTGAGGTGACCGTCATGCTGAGAACGAAGTTCCGTAACTACCTGCAAGCGGTTGTGGAGAAGCTTGCAGAAAATGTGAGTATTACTTATCTATGTAATGTTTTCGGTGGGTAACTTTTGAGTTTGTGTTTCAATTGTCATTGGTAAAGCAATTTTTAAGGCGCGACTGGTTAAAGTCTGAAAACTGTTTAAAGGGTATTGAAATCATGGACATGTGAAGATAGTTCTTTTCTTTTGTTTTGGAAATTGCTTTTGTGAAAAGGTGGAAAACAATTTAGGAATAATGTTTTCCTGAAGATTTTAATGTTTTCAATCCCACAACTTTGCGAAGAGATGGGTAGAAGAGAAATGCAAAATTTTTAGAACCTGACCAAAGTCACCAAACACAAAATTAGTTTCTTCTCTCCTTTCATTTTATTGAATCACACAATCAGGTGAGTTTCTTGCCTACATAACCAGTCAGAGATGATTGTGTGTATGTGTGCATGCGTGCCGATAAACGTGGGGAAGTGTATATTTAAATCATATTTACGGAAACTGACTTGGTGTGACTGGTTAGACTTTATTGTACGTAATGTATATCTCCTATTGCAGACAGGGCTACAGAGCACGACAAAGCTGAAGAAAATTCTTCAAGATTCGAAAGAAAATGTGGTGGAATCGGATATAAGAAGTCGAATGCAGCCACTGAAGGAACAGCTCACTAGTACAATCAATCACCTCCAGACAGTTTTCGAGACCCATGTTTTCATCTCCGTCTGTCGGGGGTACTGGGATCGAATGGGCCAGGTTAATAATTATCCGCTCAACTGTATTATCTCACTACTCAACTAATTTGTTTTCACTAAATTCTTAATCATTTTTCGCTTTCTATCACAGGATGTGCTTAGCTTTTTGGAGAACAGGAAAGAGAACAGGTCCTGGTACAAGGGGTCAAGAGTTGCTGTCTCCGTAAGTTTCTTTTTTTTCGTCGTACTTGCATATGTTACATATGAATTTGACAAGAATGCATTTCACTTGTTTAAAACACAATGAAGATAAGAGTTGTCTCCGTAAGTTTTTTTTTTTTCGTCTTACTTGCATATGTTACATATGAATTTGACGAGAATGCATTTCAGTTGTTTAAAACACAATGAAGATATGAATCCAATATTTTAGAAATACAATTGTTTAGTTGAGAAATCCACCTATGTATTTCACGATGCAAAACTTGTCCCAAGTCAGGATAAAGGAGGAGGGTTGCGGTAAGTTAACGACTAGCTTTAAAAAATAGTCACACCACATGAAATGAAACCAAATAAGAATTTCGTTGGGGCGTTTTCTACTCAGCGACGCACTACATTGGATCCCGAGTGGTGTTAAATTGACAAGGGCTGAGGCGTTTCCTCCGCGACGCGTTGCATTGGACCATGGGTGTAGTGTTAAATTGGCAAGGGTGCAAGTTAGGGCATTTCTCGAAGCGATGCGTTATATCGACGCCCGGATGTGGCCAAAAATAGGCAAAGGTTCTCGCATTTGAATGGACGGGTGCGGGTAAAGAGCTTAGTCCATGAGAATAGGCTTCGTCTGTCATCTTGGAATATAGGGTCATTGACCGGCAGACTAGCAGAGATTGGGGAAGTGATAAACAAAAGAAGAAAAAGTATTTTATGTATTCATGAGACTAAGTGGATAGGTGAGAAAGCCAAAGAAATAGCGTTGTGGGGTTATAAGTTATGGTACACAGGTAAGAATAAGAATAGAAATGGGGTTGTCATTATCATTTCTAAGAGTTTACAGAAAGATGTGATCGATGTGAGGCGAAAGGGTGATCGAATTTTGCGTATTAAGCTTGTAATTGAGGAGGAGATTATAAATGTGTTGAGTATTTATGCACTCCAAGTAGGCCTGGATGAGATTAATAAGATGAAAATTTGGGATGATTTAGATGATGAGGTACAAGCAATAGCTCTTAGCGAGAAGTTATTCATTGGAGGAGATTTAAATGGACATGTGGGTGAAAGTTGAGACGGTTTTGAGGATGTGCATAGGGTTATGGTTTTGGGGATAGAAATAGTGTCGGAGATGCTATTTTGGGTTTTGCTACAGCTTATGATTTGATACTAATAAATACATGATTTATGAAAAGAGAATAATATTTGGTGACATATAGAAGTGGGGCAACTGTGAGACAAATTGATTTCTTCCTAACTAGAAAAGTGGATAAAAAGATATGTAAGGATTGTAAAATTATATTAGGAGAAAAGGTTGCGTACATAGACACTTAGTTATGAATGTTTGCATTCAAAACTGGCAGAAGAAAGGAGGTAAAGTTTTAGAAACGAGGGTGTTAATTGGTGGAAGTTGAAGGGCATGGAGATGATGGCCTTTAAAGACAAGGTAGTTAAAGAGGCTGATTGAGAGGGTGAAATGAATGCAAATGCAATGTGGGAGAAGATGGTACAATTTGTGAAAATGGTAGTTAAGGAGACACTTGGGGAATCTGGAGGAAGAGTACTCCCTGGCTAGGAATCTTGGTAGTGGACTAAAAAGGTGAAAGTAGCATTTAAAGCATAATAGGAGAGTTATGGAGAGAAAAAATTGTAAGGATAGTCAAGCTTACGAGAGATATAAAGAAACAAAAAGGGAAGTAAAAAAAAGTCATCGAGAATGCAAAATCTAAAGTTCATGAGTAACTCTTTAAAAGATTGGATACAAAAAAGGGAGAAAATGAGTTGTATAGAATTTCAGTAAGGATTTGGATGGTGTGAGGTCCATAAAGTAAGAATGACAAGGTTTTGATAAAAGATGAGGAGATTAAACAACGATAGAAAGATTATTTTGATAAACTCTTTAATGGTGATTAGTCGAGTAATTTAGGTAATATTACTGTTTCTTCGGAGGAGGTTAACTGCAACTTTATGCAAAAGATTAGAGAGTGCGAGGTTAAAGAGGCTTTAAGAAAAATGAAGATGAATAAAACAGTCAGACCGGATGACATCCCTATCGATGTTTGAAAAATTATGGGGGATATGGCGTAATGGGAAGATGCGTTATGATTTCAACAACTCTATTGAAAAGCAGTCAGACTGGATAATAATCCTATTGATGTTAACAACCCTATTCAACAAAATATAGCGTATTGGGAAGAAGACCGATAAATGGAGAAAGAATACTTTAGTACCTTTATATAAGAATAAGGGCGATGTACATAACTGTTCAAATTATCGGGGTATTAAACTTATAAGTCATGCCATGAAGCTCTAGGAGAGAATAATTGAGTATAGGTTAAAGGCAAAATATTATGATTTCGGAAAATCAGTTTGGATTTATGCCTGAGAGATCGACTGTAGAAGCAATTTATTTACTGCGACAACTAATGGAGAGATATAGAGTGGGGAATAAAGACTTACATATGGTCTTTTATTGATTTGGAGAAGGCTTATGATAGAGTTCTGAAAGAGGTATTTTGGTGGATTTTGACAAAGAAATTGATTCCCTTTGAATATATAAATATTATCAATGATATGTATGAGGGTACATTTACCAATGTCAAAACATATAGTGGCTTGTCATCTAATTTTTCATATTACAATAGGGTTGTATTAAGGCTCAACACTAATCTCTTTCTTGTTCGCATAGTAATGGACGAGCTGACAAGACACATTAAACCGAATTGTCGTGATGCATATTATTTCCTGATATAGTTTTGATTGACGAGACTAGAACGGGTATAAATGACAAATTGGAATTGTGGAGACATACTTTAGAATCTCGCGAATTTAAGCTCAGTAGGTTGAAAACTGAATATATGGGGTATTGTTTCAGTGGACGATATAAAGTGGATTCAACTGGTTAATTTAGCTGGGGAGGTGGTACCAAAGCCTGATTATTTTTTATATTTAGGAACAGTTTTTCAAAACAACAATGGGATGGAAAGAGATGTAAATCACATAACTTAAGCAGGATTGATGGAGCGGAGAAGTGCATCCAGAATTTTATGTTAACGTAATGTGCCTCTACGGTTGAAAGGAAAATTTTATAAATTTAGAAGCACGACCAACTTTATTGTATGGAAATGAGTGTTGGGCTGTTAAGAAACGAGATGAATATAAAGATGAGTGCAGTATAGATGTATTTGTTGAGGTAGATGTGTAGTAAGACTAGAAAATATAGGGTTAATGAAGAGATTCAGGTTAGGTGAGGAGCGACACCAATTAAAATTAAGATGAGAGAGATAGCTGTTTAAGATGATTTTGACATATAAGAAGGAGACCTGTAAGTGCATCAATTAGAAAGTAGGAGAGAGGGCTGTTTAAAATAGTTTTGACATATAAGAAGGAGACTTGTAAATGCACCATTAAAAAGTGAGAGAGTATTGGATTGAGAACGAACAAGAAAGGCAGAGTTAGACCTCTAACTGCATGGATACAGGTGTTACAAAAGTACATGCGTATTATGATATTGGATGATCAAATGGCTTTTGATGGGAATGAGTAGTGTCAAAAAATTTACGATAACGACCCAATGTGATGTTTTATTTGGTTCCATTTAGTCTATCCTAATTTATTGGGATTTTTAAGACTTTGATGATGATGGTGACAATTGTTTAGTTGAGGCCTAAGTTGTAGTATACATTTCAAGTACTCAACGTAAGTAGTATGTCAGTACAAGTATTATGAATTTGTACAAAAAAAGAAAAGAGTGCTAAACCAAAAGTCACCGAAGTTTATTTAGTGTTAATAAGAAGCATATCACCAGACAGGCTCTCCCTCTTTTGAAAACAAGTAAAGCTTTTACTACTTGAAATTCTGTGTGTACAACATTAATATGTTAATGTGATGAAGCACTATGTTATATGATAGTTATCCTTAGTATTGCTTTATTGATTTGAATGGATTCTGTTTACTACTATTGCTCTGAATCGTCTCATCACGTGTCAAAATTTTCTCATGTTTCGCACCTAAAATACAGAGTTCTTCAACGTGTGTAGATAGGGTTCGATCAAAGAACCCTCCAAAAAGCCACTCTCTTTTTCCAAAAAATGACGAACTCATATGCTACTTAAGCCGTTTCATTACTCAGACAAGACTAAATCTTAGATAGCTAGAGTTTAACATATTGGCCTTACATTGAGTTGCTATATTATGTGTTAATTGCAGATTTTGGGTGATACATTTGCTTCGCAAATGCAGCAATTACTAGGGAATGCTCTGCTGGAAAAGGACCTTGAGCCCCCAAAAACCATAGTTGAAGTGGGGTCGATGTTATGTAGAGATGCTCCGAGCCACAAAGGGAATACATACTACTATTAAATTTCGAGTACGTGTATAGACGAGGGTGATGCTGATGCGGGAGAAATATAGAAGGGAGAACAAATGTTGAATTTTGACTGTATTAAGTTCCTTTTTACATAAAGGAATTGAGTTTCTCAGGGTGGGTGAAGGGCTTTTTTATGTTTTTATCTTTGGATGGTTTCTTCCATCTGTAATTTTTTTAACAAAGATGCATCATACATGCACCTATATATATATATATATAGACTCATATTAGAAAATTCTTTTCATTTAATTTTCAATAGTAAAAGAATTTATATGTTAGTCCTTTTCATTGAAGAACTGAAAGATACATGTGCATAGTTTTCAGTAAGGCCAAATCAATCTTTGAATAACTAATAGTCTTTGCATATCTCATGCATTTAAAGTTGATAGTTGGAGAAAAGGGTTTTGCTAACAAGGCAATTGTTAAGTAAAAACTAATGGTCTCAAATTATTCATATTTATTCTGTTAAGATTATTGATGTTAGGGGCATTATCCAACTCGCTAAATTGCAAAAACAACATGTCAGAGTCCCACTAGAAAGGTGTTACATATTTTTCTTAGGTCTTAACATCGAAAAAAATCATTATGGGAGACAAAATTATTCAGGGTTGGCTAAAGCCATGTAAAAATATATATATGCTTATACTAAAATGTAATTCCTTAATTCTTTTTTAACTGTCATTTAGGTTATAATACGTAGATTACAAAAAAATTATTTATTCGCGATAATTGTATGAAAAAATTATCATTTTTACCTTACTACCCTTCATTAAATATTCAATACATACTCAAAACATAAGGGGATAAAATTAGAAACAATGTAATTAATGTTTCATTGGTTTTCTAAATGGAAACTTAAAAAGGAATAAGAAAAAATTTACAAAATGACATTTAAAAAGAACTGGAGGGTGTTCTTTCAAAGGGTAATGTATACAGGAGAGCACCTCAATACAAAGAAAAAATAATAATAACAATAAAATTGATAGTGAAATTCTTGTAAATGCAATAATGAATAATAAGAACATATTTTGATGTGTGCCATAATTTAAGCCACAAATTTTAAAATCAGTTATTCACAAAGAAAAAACCTTGTGCTATACTAGTGGTTTTGGAGTATCTTACGATAAACTTATATAGCAGATTGACATGTCAAATATGGAATATAGTAACTTCTCTCTATTTCGTAGTAATCCATCCCCATATGACAATAATCTGATGATGGACTATAATTCGATAATATGGACTATAGTAACTTTTATATTCTCTTATTCTAATTAAGTATTGTAAATTTGTTTGATTAAATACGGAATTAATTATCATTAGCCTTATTGAAGCTTGATATTGTATATGGTGATTCGTGAATATAATATAATTTATGCATCGAACAATAGTAATTTCGCTACTACAAGAGTATGTTTATATCAAAAATATGCCACGTCCGAACCAAACATATTACATACTTTTCGATGAACTACAACATATGCTAACCATAATAAATGTTAGATCTATAATAATTGTACATATTGTGGGGATAGTTCCTACCGTAAGCTTGTTGTATGTTGTGTTTCGTATGCCATGACATCAATTCAGTTTGCTTGTAAATCTGATTTGTACTTGCTCCACTAATAGACCATGCACCAGAAAATTATTGTGTAGCTAAACTTGGAGCTTCATTAATATATCTGAAGCTTCTTAGAATCTCAATATCTTGTTTAGTAGGCATTTCTTGATTGTCGGGCAAATGACACTTATTTTTGGTATGCCTAACTTCCATGCAATCACAAATTGTTAGTCTAACAATAACAAAAGTATGACCACAATGGACAATAATTTAATCAGTATATACAGTAATTGAATGTTAGTTAATAGTAACATCCGTAGTTAGCCAAATGGTTTTAATAAATCATTTACCTGCATTTGGAACACAATCCGGTCTTTTTTGGCACATTTTTCTTTGATTTGCTGTGATATCCCCTGCCCCTAGCCAGAATCGGGTCACTAACACCGACACGATCAGACATTTGTGATAATGGTTGTCTATCGTGGTTGTTCTCTTTATCTGTTCCATCTATGTATATTTATTTTATCCGCCTTGTTATTATTGAAATATTATCCCTCAACTCATTGTAGCTATCGTTCCCGTGAGAGGCATAGTAGCGCATGATAGAGCATGAACTTGACAAAGCTACAAATTGGAATTTTTGGGTTAAATCTGTGTAAGGTGCTTACACAAGACTAGAATTATCCGTTTGAGTACACCTAGGGAGAATACAAACTGGCAAAATCTCTTGCATGCGTTCCACCTTCATAGCCTCCATCATGTGTGAGCATGGCATTCCTAATTAGTCAAATAGGTTGCAAGGGCATTTCAGAGCCTACACAAAAGTATCATATCGGACAATCCAACTCAAATATTTGATTTGGGAAGAATACAAGATGATGGAATCTATTTGCCTTTGAGTTTCACATATCTAATTCAGAACTTCGCCTCACAATAAATTTTAGTAAGAGTTCTCGCCTCTAGTTTTCTATCTTCAGGGCTTCGGTCCCTATGTGCTCTCTTGCCAGCTCTTGAGCATACACATACTATTATGAGATTATTTTTTTCAAGGATTCAATTACTAAAAGTAACATAATACCTTAATCTCAAATATTAGAAAAATTTATTGTAAACTAACTACATTACAAGCAATCTATCTTAAGTATTCATTACTAATTACAACAAAACATATCATTCCGAGATTACCTGTTTACAATAACATAATTACTAAAAGTGATATATGATAGACGCAAGATATAGTACATAATTAATGTTACTCAACAATTTTAACTGTAACCTAACCAACCTATCTTATAATTATGTATTTCAAAGGTATACTTACTTTTAAATAGAATAAAAGTAAACCCACATAAGGATTAAAGTTACTATTGTAGACAAACTTAATTTTACAATCATAAACACAATATCATATGTAACAATAGTGTTTAGAACTACAATGCCAACAACAACATCTAGTTTTAGAAATCCAAAGCTCGGATTTATATTAAAAGACTATAATTGATAATAGTAACACCATCGAACTAGGATAGACTGTGCAAGACTAATTTTACTATGGAGATTATTTATTCATTGGATGATTGTAGTTACATCAAATTGAACTACATAATACTTCTCGTCAACTATAGCATTATTCACTCTGGCGTAAGGTAAGGCATTGTACGTATTTCATTCTTACCAACCATCCTAACAATTTATTGCAACCAAATTACCTCAAGATCACTTTGGTGTAGGATTAGATACTTTGATGTGAAGTTTACTTTACATCCTTTAAGATTGTATATTTTGTTGCAACCATCCCATCCCATTAGAACTCAACCAAGCTAAGATTTTTTTGCAAACCAACTATCCCAACCAAACTATCCAAATTTTAAATTTACCAAAAAAAAAAAAAAAAAGGGAAAAAAATTTAAAGATTACTCTTTAACAATAATAAATTACTATAAAGTTAT
>MKEJ01036385.1:0-11448 GCA_001753735.1 Embelia ribes
ATATATTAGATAAAAGTTTCTTAGTACCACTGCCAGATAGGCAACCGCTTTCCGTTGTTCATCGGTCATTTATCATGAGCTAATTTTTAGCTTCACTATTTGGAAGCCAATTACAAAATATTTTACAAAATGTATCATCCTCCACCTTATAATTTTATAATAAAAACCATCATGTACAAAATTATAATTTAATTATTTTTAACTTGCATATTTTTTTTATTAAGAGATAATATCATATCTTTACATATTTAAACTGATGATTATCAAATTAATAAAACATATATTTAAATATATTATAATAACATGAATCATATTTTTAAAAGAAAATATTTCTATATCAGTGATTATTAAATTAATAAAAATATATGTAAATAGATTACAATAATAGCAATTATATTCATTATTTATTGGATAATCTCACTCATAGTAAATTATCTTTAATATATATTTGAGATATATAGACTATTATATAATTAAAAACTCATACCTATGCAATTAGGAAAATTTCAATTGATTTATACAATTACACAAAAAAATGAATATAGTTCATAAGCATGAAACTTATCTATCCAATCTTAATTCTAAGATTACTGTAACTAATTCTTTTTTATACATTTATATTACAACATCAAATATGAAAACAATTCAGATAATTCAAAAGAATAAGTATAAAGCAATCTCATTCTAACTTACAGTAATTAAAATTTTAAAATTAGTTGTTATCACTTTTTTATTATTTGGTCGCAATATAATTTATTAAAATACATATGATATTTAATAATTAAGGTATATTATAATTAAATATTAATTTTTTTTACAATAGAATTTGTCTTATTGTATATATATGTGTGTGTATATATATATATATATATATATATAATATAAAAGATTTTTTTATATGAAAAAATAAGAAAGTATTGATGCCTTATATATACACGACATAATTTGAGTAGTTTTTTTTATAATAAGTAAAAAATGCAATATGATAGTGGTGGTTTATTTTATAGTCAATTATTTATGTTAGTCGTATATCATATTAAGTGATATTTACAGTTTTTTTATTTTTAATAAAAATATATTAAATAATTTCTTAATTTTAACTCTTATGTTAATATGTAATATTTTTGTTAAATAAAAACTTTTGTAATTCACCTGCACAGCACGGGAATATTTACTAGTTCAATAAAATATGCAGGGGTGGAGATAATGTAAACAAATTTAATACTTTCTCAGAATCTCACATAACAACCCATGGTTGATGATTTAAAAATGGGTACAAAAGGGGAAGGTAACAAAATATATAGAGTGAGGATATAAAAAATTTTAAAAACAAAAATTGAGTAACCTATGTTTTACTCCCTCCATTTTTGTTCCAATCGTCAATATTATCTTTCGGCTTTATTTTCCAGTATTTAAACCCTCTAACTTGTCTTTACTCGTCAGTATGATATATAAATCTAATAGCGTTAGATTTTTTGTTAATTAATATTAATAGTCACGAGAGAAAAGTGAAAAGAATACAAAATATTAAAATTCAAATAATTTATTTCTTAAAAAATTATTTTTTTATTTTTCTATAAAAATGGGTTTGTTGAAAATGCAATAATCTAACTATATTTATAAACAAAAAATTACTAATAGTTGCTAATATTTGTCATAAATTAAGAAATCATAAAAATAAAGTAATTATAGATAATATTAACAATCACCTCACCAACAATCATTCTAACCTTTAATAAATATATAATTTTTTATTTCTTTAAAAAATAAATCATACTAAAATATATGAAATTTAATTTTAATAAGTATTCTTTAATGGATTAGTTTCTTCATTGCTATTCTCTCAAATAATTAAAATTAATAGCTAATTATTTGGTTATGATTTAAAAATCCAACTTATTTATTTTTACAAGTTTTATATAGTAATCATTTTTTATACATATTTAAATTTGTTCCTTATTCAGCTCAAGGTACTAATCATATTATGAAATTTAATCAAGTGAATTTTATACAAAATGGCATATTCACACTTTATGATATCTAAATATACAGCTTTTCAATATTAGAATTAACCTTTAAATAATGGAAAGAATAACACCAATGGTATTTAGATAATATTGACTAGTAAAGAAAATTTGGAGATCTTAGATGACAGAAAGCAAAATTGCAAGATTAAATTGATGATTTAGTCAAAGTTGGAGGGAGTAAAAGGTAAGTACATAATATTTTTTTATAAAAACATATATAATCTTGATTTTAGAGCCTTAAAAAAACGATCTAATGGCTAACACCATATTTTGAGAATCTACAATTACCAAATGACTGGTACCCGCTGATCTACTTACATGTTTTGTAAAAAATTAATACTCAAAATTAAGATGAGAAATAATTTATATGTTTTTTTCAAGGTTCCTCGTTAATTATTTGAGCTTTATTTGGAAGTTTATGAAAAAGCATAACCTTTTGTCTACAAATTTGGAATTTTGAAAACAATGTAAGACAGCCAACAGTAATAGAAGAAATATGCATGCGATCCCAAATACTAGTTCCGTCCCAATTGTTTGTTTTCCTTTTTTCATACAAATTAATAAGTTAAAATTAATACTATTAAAAAATATATATTTTCATTTTATAGATATACTCTTTATTAATATAATACATATTTTGTACTACTCATGATATTGTAAATTATTCAAACATTGTATTATTACTCTGGTAGAGTTTAATAAGAGTGAGTGAAAATGTGAAAAGACATTGCACTCTTATGCAAGGTAGGATTAGTTGAAATTTCAAATTTTGACTTTATTAATTTTCATTTTGAGTCAATTTGAAGGGATTAATATGGACAAGACACATTGTTTTTTTTCATGAAAATTTAATCTTGGATCCTAAAGTATTTTGTCAAAACTTAATTACTATGAAAATTGAATTTAAAATATTGTGTGTGAAAAATATTTTCATAGTATTTAAATGTATTGAAGATTAAGGATACTAGATCGATCAAACCGTCCGAATCAAACCGAACAGAAAGGAAATCGAACCAAACCAATAAACTATGATTTGGTTTGGTTTAAAAAATTCCAAACCGAACATGATTGGTTCGAATTCCAATTTTAGGGATAAACCAAGCAGCCAAAATCGAACCGAACTACCAAATATATATATATATATATATACTCCAGTCAGCCGCCGTGTAGCCTCTTTTCTATATCTCTATCTTTTGGCTTTCAATATTTGTCTTCATCCATGCCAGCAAATCACTTCTGGTAAGTCAAGAATGATTATAAGTATATCACATATAAGCATTTCATATTCATTCATTAAGAGGTATGAGAGAGAAACATAGTATTTGTTGGATGAAGTTGAGGAAGATAACGAGGGTTTTAAAACTTTAGATTGGTGGAGACTAAAATGATGCTTACTGTTGCTACTTACAGGGGATTTTTTATGTTTGCTATTAAGACTATTTTTAATATTTGGTTATTTATTATGAAGTTTTGAATTTTAATTAGTTTGCACTTTGTTACTTGGATATTACTCGTACGTATCTTTTAAACCTGCTTCCGTATTTTTTTAAATGAGTTTAAAATTTACTAGTTATTGTTGACTATAAGATTCTTTCACTTTCAAACTGATCAAACCGTACAAGCCAAACCAATAAGTTTGGTTTGGTTTTACTTTCTAATTTTACCCAAACCGAGTCATATTGAACCGCTTATTATTAATTGATTTGGTTTCTATTTTTAGGACAAAACCGCCCAATTTGAACCAGGAACATCCCTAAATAGGTGAACCTAATATTCAATAAATATTCTCCATTTTTAGTTTTTTTGAGAGTCCCCTAATATTTGACTAGGAAATGAAGGAGATATGAGAAAAGCACGGCGATATAAAGTGTGATGGAGTGGCTTTTTTCGTCTTAAAGTTGTAATAATTAAATTAATGAAGTGAGTGAGAATGTGAATGGTACACGGATAAGAGGTGGCCACTAAGCAAGCACCGCAATGGTACACACCATTTTCGTCAATAAAGGAAAATTCCGCTAGATTTTCTTATAATGAAATTATATGTCAAAACAAATAAAACTGCATTTTCTTAATCTAGTAAGTGGAATGTCGTGGCAGTAACTCTAAACAAATCAAACCATTTTTTCCAAAGTAAAGTGGACATACACTAGGTTACCATTAGGGAGCGTAGTGAGATGGAAAGTGTGAGAGCAGTTTATTTGAAAATACTTGAATTGTCTATGCTTCACAAACCTTGTAATGTTGGGTGTAATTTCAAGTAGGAGGATTTATAAGTCCAAATTTTGGTATTGCTATCCTTGTTTGAAAATAAATTATATTTTTTTTGTATAAACTTAGAATTTGGTTCCTTGTTTAATGGCTAGTAAAAACATAAGGGATTATTATGGTAATTTCAGACAAAGGGTTTGTTTTAACCTTTCTTTTTAAGGCCACAGCGGAGTAATACTGGTGTGTTTTTTTGGTTTTGCTTCGGTGATTTGGTGCTATTTTAGTGATTTGGTGCTCATATTTTGCACAAAAATATAAGTATTTTGAATAATTATTTATATTAAAATAAATTTTTTTTTTTGAGGTATTTTAGAGGAAGAGCTTGAGGAGATAAAATTTTATTCTCTAGAATTAACTATATAGAGATTATTGGTGATTGGGGATTTCATGTTGTTTTGGGTTCTCTCTTGGGCATCAATATTCTTGTTTGAGTATTCTCTATTACTTTTTTGTGGTTTACTGTTATATCTTTTGATATTGATATCCCTTCCTTGTACATGAATTGATTTGAGTTGTATTCTCTTTATTGTTTAGTGAATTGATTTTGTGTGTGTAATCCAGTTGATTTTTTACTCTCGGTTTGGAGAGATTTTTTTTATATTAAATTTTGGTGTCTTTCATATCGCTATTTTTATGTTTGTAGTTGAATATCATATTATTCCATTGGGGTCATATTTATTTTTTGATTCCGTTACGATTTTGGAATAGGAGTGAGTGCTTGATCATTATTTCCAATAAGTAGTATCAGAGTTAGGATAGAACTCTTTGTGTGTGTTTGATACCAAAAAAGAGTACAAGATTTTGGCTCTCAGTCTTTTTTTGTTGGCAAGATGAATGATAGCAACACAAATGAGATGATATATTTGAATAGTTCAAATTATCATGTTTAGAAGGATAAGATGTAAGACCACCTTTTATATGTGAAAGATTTGTAATCGCCGATATTTTCGAAAGAAAAACCTGCAGGAATAACCAAGGAGTGGAAAAATTTTCATAGCGAGGTTTGTGGGTTTATTCACCAATGGGTTGATAATAATATTTTGAACCATGTGGTGGATGAAACTAATGCAAAGACACTTTGGGAAAAATTGGAGGGTTTGTATGCTAAGAAGATTGGCAATAACAAGATGTATGTTATTGGTTATATAATGTACTCACGGTATAAAGAGGGTATGCCTGTGGCTGAGCACTTGGGGAATTTCCAAGGTTTGATCATGCAATTGAGTAATATAGGTGTGAAGCTCGATGACAAGTTGCAAGCACTATGGTTTTTGTGGGCACTGCCAAATTCGTTTGAGGCTTTGAGAACTACATTGTCCAATTCTGCACCTGATGAGCAGATCACCATGGTGATGGTGAACAGCTCTGTGATGGGTGAGGAGATGAGAAAGAAGATTATGCCTCTTCTTCGTGTGCTAGATGCTTTTGTTGCAGAATCTAGAGGGAGAAGTTAGAATTGTGATTCAATAGACAAAGGTTCTTTGAGGGGTGCTTCGAATTGTTGGGCTAATGTTGAGTTGCATTAATGTCATAAAAAGTAACATATAAAATCAAATTGTCATAAAGTTAAATAGAAGGAGAAGGTTGACGACAAGAAGAGCGAGGATACGGGTATTGTTAATGATGGCTTCTTTTTTGTTCGTGATGATCCGACGGTGGAAAAGTTATATGGTGCTTCATGTTGGGTGGTAGATAGCGATGTATCTACTCATGCTTCTCCACCTCGTGAGGTATTTTCTTCTTATAGAACTTGTAATTTGGATTATGTTTCTATAGGTAATGGTAGCCTATCCAAGGTTGTGGGTATAAGTGATGTTGATTTGTGGAGTAACAATGGCACTAGGTAAATCTTGAGGAATGTGAAGCATGATCCCGATATTGGCTTTAACATTCTCCCCATTGGTTAGTCAGTTAGTGATGTCTATTGCAACACGTTCTTGGGGGAGAGTTGGAAACTCACCAAGGGTTTGATGGTGGTTGTTTGTGGTTTTAGATACTCTAACTTTTTTATAGTACAAATGGGTAGTTCCATTTTCAGCAATGGTCATTTTAGGATTTCTCGTAACCTTGATACCATGGCAAGAAAGGTATCATTTAGACCTACGAAGGTTGTAAGTGTACTTGGCTCCATGTACTTGGGTTTGGCAATAGATGTAGGATCATGTGGTGATAGTACTAGTGATCGAGTATGATTCATTGAGGTTCATTCTAAAATTGAAAGGGTTGTTCTGAGATTTATTGATGAGCTTATGGAGACCGTTATTTGTGATTGAATGATTTGTACTCGCTCGTTGATTCTTCATTTATTATTGGAGTGAGTATTGCTTTGGTGGAACGAGTGAAGATTAGGATGTGAAAGAGATTGTCGCGTAAGGATATTGTTGATTGCTTATTTGCTATAGGCTTAAAGATATCGTTACCTTACGAATTGTTTGATAGGTGTTGTACGTCTACTTATATGGGGCCACCTTGTTAATGTTTCGGGAGCAACTTGACGAGTTGTTGGTACTCATTTGATGAAAACCAACTAATTGTTGGTGCTTGGTGACGAAAACTAACGTTTGCGATTTATTGGTGCTTAGTTGAAGAAAAATAATTTTGTGAGTTGTTGGAGCTCGAGGATAAAATAACCAATTTCAGAGATTTGTTTGGTGTTATGATTGATATATATCTCTCATACTTGTTGGTAGGGGGAGATTTATGTAATGCCCCAAAATTTCTAACACATCTTGAGTACATCACTGATCACAATCCACAACATAAACTGAAACCAATACAACTGAATGTTATCCTTTATTAATAAAAACTGCTCTAAAGTAACATTAAAATAAAGAAAATTCATTTGGCCTTATTATCATGTTTTGGCCATAGAACTATCTTATAATGTTAAAACAAAATCAACCCGGCCAATGGCCTACAACTGTTTGAAAAATATTAAGGAAAGTGTATAAAAAAATCCTAACACTTGAGTGAGCTTCGACCTATTCCTACTTCAGCTTCCTTGACCACCATTTTTTGAGTCTACTTGGTGTTTTCAAAAGAAAACACATTTGCAAAACCAACCAAGTAGGCACGAGTCAGAACCATATCTAATTCTAAAGAAGCGTTTTAAGAAATAATTTCAACTATAGTTAAGCAAATTTAACAAAAGGTAAAATTATCCAAGAATTTAAACACCTAACGATGATCAATAACCTTTCAACTACCAATGCATCCAATACAGTCAACAATCCGGGATAATATGTCCTCCAACTCGGAATAAAGCTTCTGAGGCTTTACGTAAAGACTCATGGTTCCCATGGAACCGGCTCACTCGAAATAAAGCTTCTGAGGCCAAATAATCCTTGTAGTAAAAAATTCACTCGAAATAAAGTTTCTGAGGCAAATAATTCTTACTTTAACAAAACTTACTCTCAATGCAGAACTGGTTCACTTGAAATAAAGATTTCGAGGCTAAATAATCCTTGGAGAAACAAAACTTACTCCTAATATATTCATCAATCATTCTTATGTACCAAAAAACACAGTAGATATTCAAACATCATTTAGACAACCAATTTCTTATTTTGGTTTAACTATCAAATTATTGACATCCAATCCAAACTCCATAAGAGTATTTCGTTAATTCTTTTGTCCTATAATGTCAACAACGACATGTAATTGATCATATTCTCAACAGTAAATATATTTGCAACCAAATAAGTAAAACATACCCAATCTTATTCAGACAATAGACGATGATTTGGAGCTTTAAAAGTGAAAGGAATAAGTTTTGAGGAGAGTTGAACGTACATTTGATTACCTGTTCATTGAAAGTGTCTTATACGCCAAAAATATGAGTTTAATGAATTACTGAAAAATTTCAGAAGACTTTTTCCTATTAAATTAAGTTCATTCAATTATCTTTCCAATGGCTCAAAGGGAGCTCAATTCCGAGTTTTCTACTGAGAGTTATGGCCTTTTCATGAAAGGGTACATGTGGGTGCGAATCGGTTTGACTGGTCCAAAAAGGACCACAATTGACCGGTTTAAATTCTCCTATTTTCACAAAAATTCATTACACTAATTTTTACCAAAAACACAACAAATCCACACTAAAACTTATTCACATGCATGACTATTCATACCAAAGAAAAAAAATATAGTTTCTTTACAATTGAATCTCAAGTCTGCAACTTACCTTATTCGAAGCAAAGACATACCCTTAAAAAGGCTTAAAGAAATATCTCTAAACTTCACCACCTGAATTTGCAATAAGATGATGAATCCTATACGAGATTAGTCAAGAATTTCATTATCAACCTATGAATTAAATTCTAATCAATCATTGACACTCTATGATTGATTAGGTTTCAAAAGTACGAAAGAATACGAATAGGTTCATGAATGATTCTTACCTCACAACAGAGATCACGACTAGAGGAACTCGAATCCCCATGTCGCACCCTCCGGAATCCCCATAAACCTTGGGCCACAGGAAAAACGAAGAGAAAAGGGAAAATAACAATATATAGAATGAAGATAGGAAAATAAAATACATCTACCCATCTACGATCTACAACAACTACAATATATATATCAAAATAGATACAACAAATCCACAGCCTATCTACATAACTTTACTACAACAATAAAAGAAAATACAGTGCCAACTACAGGGCAACACATACGAGTCTATTATACAATGACATCAACCTATGAACTTGCACAAAATCTAAGAAAGAAAGATGTGCAACCTTTAAGCCTCATCTACATAAGGCATCATCATCTATATACAACAAAATAAAATCATTTCCCTAGAGCCTCCATAAAGCTATACATGTTCTGAGTCCAATTCCGGACTTGAAAATATAGATTAGGAATGCATGCATAGAAAAAAAATGTATATGGGTTAGATGATGAACTAGAATATGAAAAAAAGATTACACAGTATAAATGTATAAGCATGTTATATTACAAATGCACATGAACAATATTGATGTTTGTGCAATGCTGCAATGCTACAAATATAGTATATGTGACCTCCGACTATGACTACTAATAGACTCAAGTAGAAATTTAGGGCTAGTATCTTTCCAAAAGTTTTGAGGCTATGCCTTGCCTATCATCGTGCATCCTGTGTGATGTGAATCATAGGCTCAATTATAAGGTGCACAATACCTAGAGTGAACGAAATTCTCTCATTGAGCAGGTTTTTCCGCTCTCACGGTATGGGTTAAAGCTCCCAAGTTTTATTTTCTCAACTCCTCGAAGGGTTAAAATCTACATGTTTTAAATAGGTTAATTCGATACTAGCTCCCAAAAAAGAAAGTAAAAAGGCTCAAGCCAAATGCGAATAAATATACTTTTTATATCCCCTGAAAACATTCTTTTAAAAGCAACGATTTATAAATAAAAAAGGACATGATATGCCATCAGATTATCCTTCGAATATCCTCCAAAATGTGCCTCCAAATATAACTTCTGAATATTAAAACTATGATTTAAAAATAGTAATTTAAGCCTCCACATTTGTATCTCCGAATATATAACCAAGTTTTAAAATATCATTTTAAAAACAAGGTTTTCCTCCAAAATGTTTTCCACTGAAACATGAATGACATGATAAATATAATGCCTCCAAAATGTAGATGCTAGAATAATATGCAAAGCATGCTACATATATGTCCTCCAATAATAAATGCTATGTTATAAATACAAAGCATGCCCTAATAAATTACATTATGTAATTAAGTCAACGAATAAGAATTTAACATTTAATTTGCATCACATTATATGAAATTCACTTCAACATACAAGACATGTTATAAATGTAATTATATATAACATAATATCAATTTCATAATCAACCCATACCTTAGTACGGTAGCCTCCAACACCCCCAAATATTAACGTCCAATCCTCCAAAAAACCCCCAAACAAACCCCCTCTCGAATACTCCTAAAAATAACCCCTGAAATGCAATGAGCCTACATAATAAAATAGACTACGAAGTATAAGAACGAGAATGAACAACTTAAATTTCAACATTTAACTCGACACGAAAATTGAGAAATGGAAACTAGATTAGAAAGTGACAAAATTACCTCAACACGTAGGTCTTGCGATAGTGATAAAGAAGTATTGAAAACTCGATGACAAACAAACTTCGATGCTAGACAATCCTCCAAAATCTCCCCAAATATTACCCCGAGTTTGATCTAGCAACGACCTCCAAATTAATGCGAACCTAGACAAGAAAAGCATCCATAAGATGCAAGGAATAGATTTGACAAATTTATTTTGTCAAACTCGAAAGGTTACGGACAATAAGAAAATAAAATAAATTAGAGGGAAGACAAAATTTAGATCAAAATGTCGAATCTACGACTTGAAAATTTAGTTTTTATTCGTAGTTGAACCCTCGATATAAATGGATCATCGATGAAAATAATGAGGTGAAAAATATCACCACTTACTCTATCTCTTACCTCTTTTCGGAATTGGGAATGATAAATGAGCTTTGACAAGGCTTAAAGGTCAAAAAGCACTTTAAAAATTCCCCGGAACAGTCGACTTACTTACAAAATCAGTTGACTGATTTCCAAATCAGTTAATTGATTTACTACTTCAATAGAAAGATACCCCTTATAAGAAAACCAAAACCCCCTAGAATTTTCTAGGACAAATCGGTCGACAAATCTATAAAATAGTTGACTGATTTAATCAGTTAACATATATACTATATAAGTCAACAGATTCCTCCATCAGAGGACCATAACCTCTTGGAATTTTACAAGTCTAAATCAGTTGACTGATCCATCACAACAATCGACTGATTCCAAATCAGTCGATAGATATAAGGCCCTAAAATTTCTAAAGCACTGTAATAGTATTTTATTACTAGTAAAAAGGCATATGTACGATGTAACACCTTCGAATTCAATAACAATCGTATATTGATAATTAATGCAGTGTTTTCATTTTAAAGTGCCTTTCATTAATTATTATAAGTGTTGATAACACTCTAATGATATGCATTAACTATAAGACTTTCCCAGTGCAAGAAGAGAGCTCGTTTCAAGCGAAATACCGACAAATTGGACATTCTTAGTCAAACAGAAAGTCCGATTTGAGTTCTGATTGAACCGATGGACTATAAATATGACAGTAC
>MKEJ01036397.1:0-16829 GCA_001753735.1 Embelia ribes
CCAAACTAAACCTTAAAAAAACCGTAAAAATTATCTTTTGCTCTCTCTCTGTCAAACATATATACATACATATATTTATCGATACATACATACATGTATATATATATACATCAATGCATACGTATACATACATATATATATAAACTCCTGTTAATGTTGGGCTTTTTAAAATATTTGGTAATCCAAATTAATAATTTATTACTATTAAAATGGATCAAGCCTAATAAGCTCGCTAAACTAGCTGAGCTTTATAGATTTAGACTCGGCTCATTTAGTTAAAAGAGTCGAATCGAGTCCAAACTAAACCTTAAAAAAACCGAACCCGAACAACCTAAGGTTTGGCTCGGCTAAAACATCCCTAAATAGTGTTCACATCTGTCTTTTTGCAAGAAAATAATCGCCTTTTACCAAAGGCCATACTATATTTCAAATCAAGTTTTAAAAATTTATTTTATTCACCAAATAATTGGATTACCCTACTTTCACAATTATTGACTTTTAAAAAGAATTTTGAGGAGTAAGTTTGAAAATACGAGCAATACCAAACGGTGCCTTATGCCGACATACTTGTTACTATTTATTAGGACTTTATATGTACACAGAGAGAGAGAGAGAGAGATACACATAGATACAATCGTTTTTAATTTGGATATGCCACCCAAAGGGAAACGAATGGCTAGAGATAATTAGGGTAGTTGTCTTAAAAACTCTTCCACACACTTTGTTTACAAGTTTTCTAAAGAGGGAAAGTCTCCCAACTACTTTGTAGGAAAAAAAAATACTCTCATTCTTCTCAAACAAACAACGTCTGACAAGTGATCACCATCCTCCATGTCCTCTCACTCTCAACTTTTAATTTGATGTACCCCTAAAAAAATTTAAATTTAAATTATTTTGATCAAGTTGCAAATAATAAAAGAAAAAGAAGGGGCTAAATTTACACATAATGAGTTATTTAAAATTTATATTTATTTAATTTAATTCATAAAAGGAAATTCTTAGTTGGGATTTCGTGTATTTTGTAATTACCGACCAAGTCAATTGTCTAATCGTGATCATTGAGATTCGTGTCAATTTGCACTAGTATTTAGGTGTAAATATTAATGATTGAAGTCTCATTCCTATTACTTTAGCTAAATTATTCGTAACTACATATTTATATTACAGATATAGTGATCAGTTGGACTTTTAGTTAATATATATTTTTAAATTTCCCTCCTCCTTTCTTTTATTCACTGGAGATCAAAGTCACTTTGCTCTTCAAGTTTATCATAATTTTTTTCTTACAAAAAGGATTTATAACTTTTGAGGAAGCTATCCGTGCAGCCGATTGGGTAGAGGCTTTCTGTATTTAAGTCAATAGCTCGTCTATTTAATTAGCTAAGCATGCTTGCAATTGTTCTCCCCAAGACCTAACAAAATATAATGTCGACAAACTTATAAACCCTAATCGTTCCAATATTCACACAATTTTGTGTACGAAAATATCTTCTGTTCCAACTTACATACTTGACATGGAAGAAAAGCCGATAATTTATAGTATGGCATATTAATTATTAGGGTCTCGCGTGAAATTGCACTTAAGTGCATTTTTTTTTTAAACCACGATATAAAAATTATAACTCAGATGATCGAACAGAATATAAGTGATTGCGGTAACTCATAAACTGGGAAGAGAGTCATTACAACTAAGCACGAGAATTTCAGATTCTAAATCGATGATTACACCTGTGTTGAAGAAAATGTGCTAAACTGGGGAATGCCCCTTTTATTCCTGTAGTTTCTTCTTTATCAATAAATTTTTTCTATTTTGTGAAAAAAAAAAGAAGAAAATACACTAAACTAAAATACAGTACAAAACCTTGATAATGTTTTTGCTTCATGGTGTTTGTGGTTTCTTAATTTCCCTTTCTCACTCCCCATTTAATTCCATTTCAGTAAAAATTGGGAAGGGAATATGATTGCATCTTCTTAGTACTGTAAATGATGAACAATAGGCTACTAGTTTCTGCAAGTTACTACATTTAAAGACTTGCCAAATCAACATAGTAGTAGCATTTGCTTTCACATGTTTTCAAGTGGATACAAACATCATTCAATATGGGTCCGGGGTTTGCCAGGCATAAGTACTTATACAAACTATTTATTTTTGAATCAGTAACTGAAATTAAGCAAATTTTTTTCATTTAATTTTTATTTAGAATCTTTGATTCCAAAATCAGCAATTCAAACTATCTCTACCTCACACCAATACGGGGCACATGGCCCCCTTTCCATTCATATAATAAAATGCTGCATGTGAGTTTGTCTGATTTTCTGGAAATATATGGTCCCAGTTAGTCAGGCAATTTTTTTAAGTTAGTTGGTTTCTAGAATACAAGAAAATGTTATATTTGTTTTAAAACAAAAATACCATATAGCAGTTACACTAAAAATCGCTTAAAAACCATATAGGAAAATAATTACCATCTTTGTAATTTTGAAACTATTAAGGAAATATCGTAGCAGATTTTATATTTCTTAGTTTGATTTTAATTATTTTTTGCATATCTCTTGACATTATTGTGTGTGTATGTGTGTGTGTGGAGTGGCTACCTTTATTGGGAAAGTCAAATTTATTTCAACCTATTTTCATATGGTATCAGAGCTCATATATTAACGTCGTGGATCAAACAAATCCTACCCTATCCTACCCTACATATTCTATCACTGCCGTGGCTGCTTGCCTTAACTCCGCTGCCAGCGCCAGCCTGTCCACGTCATCCACGGCCGGTATCATGGCCTCCAACAGCCACCATCACCCGCCTACTGGATCATACCACACTATTATCCCTCCGTGCGCCCTACCCTCGTTCACTCATGTTTTTCCCTCACCACCCGCCATACACCTTTTTTCTAGCCGCTGATTTGGCAGGACAATCAGCCTTGGCTGGATCCTAAATGTGTAGTTTTTACTTAGCAAGTACACAAAGGTACCGTCGTAGTTTTCTCGGTAAGAATACCAAGTATCGATCTCTCAAGGACTCCTATACGTAGCGAAGATCTTAAGAATGTTCGAATCACACAATCCTAATGTGAGAAATCATTTTTTTATAAAAACTAAATTAACTAAATTAATCATGCTCTTACTTTCTCCTTGGTTGTCTCGATATGAGAATTATTTTTTGCTACACTAATGTAACAATTTAACGAATAAAATAAATATGAATAATAAGAAGAAGAATCTTGCCTTTAATGGGGAATCCGATAGATTAGTTTCCTCCCCTAATTACCCTAAATAACGAGTTCCGATTGAGTTAGTCTATAAAATCATGAAGCATTTCTTATCTAGTTTTCTTCGATCTAATGTGCCATTGGGAGCATGTTAGACTCCATAACTACGCCTAGATGATTTCTAACTTACCTCGGACAGGTTCGAAAATCCTGATTTTTAAACTAAAATAATTTGTTGGATTAAGATTCCCCTAAATGATAAGTTCTGGTTAAATTTGTCTAGAAAATCACGGTTATTTATTATCTGTTTATCTCGACCTAATATTCCATCGGGAGGTTATCAATCTCCATAATTACACCTAAGCGATTTCTGATTTACTTCCAACAAGTTCAAAACTCTAGATTTTAAAAACAGATTTAACTCTTCGGATTAAAACTTATAAAAACCAATCTTGTCAATTAGGATGTTCGGAGGTTCGATTAACTTATTTTCATCCTCAAGGTAAGAAATGAACTAACCTAACATATCGATAATGAACATAACAACATACAAATCAAAGCTTGAAAAATAAATATGATGATTACTCTAAACAATAATAAAGTTTATAAATGAACTTAAAAACAATTAAACTCAAGAAACACTAAACAACTTGATTAATAGAAAAATATACTTACAACCTTGACAGAATATGCTGTAAATTACAACTTTGAACTTTAGAATTTCTATCCAAAATACTACAATATTCAAACTTCTTTCTCAACCCAATCATCAACAATAAAGAAGAAGAAGAAGAAGAAGAAGAAGAAAAATAATAAAAAAAAGAGAAAAATTATCTAAATTCTAATGAGAAGCTAGAGCAAAAAAAGAAGAAGAAGATGAAAAACAACAAAAACTAAATGTGTTTTTAAGAAGAAGAAGGGAGTGTATTTATAGAAGGAATTAGTGAAGGTAGATGTTAATTTAGGTGGGTAGATAAGAATTGATGTGGATAGATAGGAATTTATGTGCGTAGATATGTGATTATTCCGCTTTTTGAGCTGTTTGATCGTAATATATTGAATTATTGGTCACTTGCTATATCTTTTATTTTCTATTTTTTTCCACCATAATTTTGTAACAATTTTTACAAGCTCGTTATTTGCCTTTTTAGCATCAATTACCCGAAACACACATAAAAACCAATAATACCAAAATATAACATATTAAGCGCGTTAAATGCCAAATAATTGATGTTATTGTTATTGATAAAACCCAAATTGTATATATTTTTGTAGCGGAATTACATCCCCTACCTAAATATTTATAGTCCTAGCAATGCAATAGACACCACTTATTAGAAAATAAAAACAAAGAGAAAAATAAAAATTTTAACTCACTTTCGTAGAAATTATGAATGCATTTAGCATATGCACTAAGTCGTTAAACCCCTAAGTGGCCATATTGGACAAGTGTTGTCTCTTGAGGGTTCACCAAGACGATACCCATCGTGAAATGAGTTCCAAATTTTTGAATAAAGCTCAAAACCAAGTATATTTAACAAGTTGCTATACAATTTAACTCGTTAAACCGGTCGACCATCATAAATTCGAGTGGATACAACTTTAACTAGATTTGAATCATTCAAGGAAATTTAAACTAAGTTAGGACGAATTTTCTTGAATTAGCAAGGTAGAATATGAAACCACTTTTTTTTCCCATACTTGACTTAGAATAAAATTTTAAGGATACCATTATAAGCAATAATTCCACATTTCAAAATATAAGTCGATTGTCAACGCGATGCCATTTGATTTATTTTTCACCCTATCTCTTCAATAACAATCTGTTACATATTTCAAATAGTAATATTTATTTATTTTGTCCAACCAATATCACATTTTTTTTCATTATTAGTATTATTATTATTTTATTATTATTTTTTTTTTACTTTTATACCATTGTCGGACTCTTTTACCTCTTCGATCACTTTAGCCTTTAACTTTTGTTTTAATTTTGAAAAGTGTAATTATACATTAGCATCCTTATGTAAAATGAGTATAGTCATTTTCTGCTAAAGAATGTTTTTATATGATTTTAAACTAATTCAAATATCTATTAATCTTTACTACTTTATCTTTCTGAATAATTTCCTTTAAGTGAAGCATCTCAAACTTAAGGTATTAGCATTGCCACGAAGACGAGGATAGTAAACTAGTTCTACAAATCAAAACTTGAAAAATAAACATGATGATTACTGTAAACAACAATAAAATTTATAAATGAACTTAACAACAATTAAACTCAAGAAATACTAAACAACTTGATTAATAGAAAAATATACTTACAACCATGAGAGAATATACAGTAGATTACAATTTTGAATTTTAGAATTTTCACCCAAAATGCTACAATATCCAAGTTTTTTTTCAACCCAATTATCAATAACAAAGAAGAAGAAGAAGAAAACTAGGAAAAAAAGGAGATATTTTGTCTAAATTCTAGTGAGAAGGTAGAGCAAAAAGAAGAAGAAGAAGAAGAAGAAGAAGAACAAAAAACTAAGTATCTTTTTAAGAAGAAAGAGGAGGTGTATTTATGGAGGGAATTAGTGAAGGTAGATGAGAATTTAGGTGGGTAGATAGGAATTGGTATGGGTAGATATGTAATTGTCCCACTTTTTGAGATGTTTGATCGAAATATACTGAATTATTGGTCACTTGCTATGCTTTTTATTTTCTATTTTTTTTTTGCCATAATTTTGTAACATTTTTTACAAGCTCGTTATTTGGCCTTTTTAGCATCAATTACTTGAAACATACATAAAAACTAATAATACAAAAATATAACATATTAAGTGTGTTAAATATAAAATAATTAATGTTATTGCTATAGATAAAATTCATATTTTTTATATTTTTGTATCGCTATCATGCCTCCCTTGCAAGCCCTGCAATACCCCAACTACCCCTTCGTCCTTTTCTGCTACTCAAACCCTAACCACCTTTACTAATCCCTAGCACTTTCTTGCCATTGCCTTACCGCCATAGCCAATGACTTTTTGGCTACATTGATGGCTCAATCTTGCGCCCCATACCCTTTACTCAATCCACCCTTTTACTCTTGCTCTTGGCCCCTCTACTGGGGCCTCTAGTCATGACCCGTTACTCGAACATTGGGACCAACATGATAATATTATTCTTGTGGCACTAATTTCATCATTATCCGAGGGTATTATTGCTCATGTTAATAAATAACGTACTTCTCAAGATCAATGACTCCGTCTCGGATTATTGTTTGTTGCTCAAGGCCAATCAAACCCCCCTCGGCTTTAGACGTGATCTTTCCACTCTAAAAAAGGGTGACAAATTTATCTACGACTACTGTTGGTATATTGAGACTTTGGGTGATTTACTTGCAACTGCTGGACATCTCGTTGCGAATTTTGAACTTGTGCAGTTTCTTCTTGTAGGCTCGGGTTTCGATTATAATACTGTGATCACTTTTATACTGACTCATGATCCTCCTATGTCGTTTGCCAAGATATTCAAGACCCTATTAGACTTTGAACATCTGTTATCGTATCAGACACATACTTTGGATCTCGGAAACCCTAGTGCATATGCTGGATTTAGCTCTTCTTCGTAGCCCAACCCACCCTCTCAACCGAGTCGGGACCAACCGGCCCCTTTATGGAATTATGCAGCAGTTTGCAGATATCTGTGGTCACCTTGGTTAGCCATATTGCCGAGGGGCCTGCAATAATGGTTGTTTACGGAACAAGAACAATACCCCTTTTCCAGCATGCCAGCTATACGATATACTCGGTCATACAATAGCTACTGGTTGTCGTTTTCATGTATAGGCAATAAAAGGTACTCTATTTGTTATGCTTGTCAAGAGGCTAAAATCCATGGTTTACATTTTCTTATTACTGATTATAAAGCTTGTTTTCCATTAGATTTGCTTTATACTGATGTTTGGCGACCATCTTTAACATGTTTAAGTAATGGAGATCTATATTATGTTTCTTTGTGGACTCTTATAGCAGCTTTATATGACTTTTTCCAACTAAACCAAAATCAAATGTTCTTCCTATGTTTTCCCAATTTCAAAAATTAATTGAATGTATACTAAATAAAAAAAATTGTTGTCGTTTAAAGTGATTGGGATGGTGAGTTTCACAGCTTAAATAAATTTTTAGTTGATCAAGGCATAAATCATCGCTTAACATGCCCTACACACATAATTAAAAGGGTATAGTCAAAAGGAAACATCACCATATTATCAAGACTAGTCTTGCGCTACTTGGTGGTAGTTATGTTGCCCTACGCTATTGGGATAATGCCTGTTTAACTACTTGTCACTTAATTAATAGATTACATACACTAGTTTTTCATAACAAATCACCTTACGAGAAATTATTTACACGCCTCCTCAATTATACATTTTTTCGTGTGTTTGGATGTGCTTGTTGGCCACTTTTATATCCGTATAATAAACACAAATTTACACAATGTTCTACTACGTGAATGCTTCTTAGATATAGATTACATCATTTTGTCTATCGATGTCTGGCCCAAAAATTGGTCGTGTCTATTTGGCGTACCATGTCGTATTTGATAAAAAAAATAGTTCCCATTTTGTAACCTTAGCACTTCGACATTAGGCCAAAATTATATTATCCCCCAACCCCACCTTTTTGCCATTTTCCATTCGCCTTGAACCCTCTTCCATTCCATCTAGTCGCCCCCTCTCCCCTCCCCTCTCTCAACCTCATGTGCCGATGGCCTTGCCACCTTAGCTGTTACCTCTACCAATCTTCTAGTGCCTTTCAAGGCACCTGCATTACTGCCTTCTTCTACGCCTAGTACCATTTGCACCACAGCCCCCCATTGCCCAATTTCACAACTTTCCCAAAGTGGTGTCGATCCGTCTGCCCGTGCAATGGTTGAAACTGTTGCCCCTAACCCATTGCCTTAGCTCCTTCTAGTCATACCCATGCGATACATACTCATTCTAGGAATAACATTTCAATGCCTAAGCAATTTACGGATGGTAATATTTGATGGTTGGCCCCTCCCAAGCTCCTTTATCGCTATTTGTGATTCGTTAGTTACTGAACCCACTTGTTTTAATAATGCATCTCGGTCTCTTCATTGGCGGGCTGTAATGACTGACGAGTTTACTGCCTTTCTTAGGAATAACAATTGGGATCAGTTCCCTCAACTACGTGCCAAAATGTTGTTAAGTATAATGGGTGTTTAAGATTAAGTGGAATCCGGATGGTTTGTTTGATCGCTTTAGGGCTCATCTTGTGGCGAAAGGTTTTCATTAGCGGGAGGGTCTTGATTGTAGAGAAACATTTGCCCCGATTGATAAATCTATTACTATTCATCTTATTTTGTCTCTTGTAGTTTCCGCAGGCTAGTGTATCTCATAGTTGGACGTGAGTGATGCCTTTCATTATAGAAACCTCAAGAAGATTGTGTTTATGCAGCAACCACTGGGGTTTGAGCATTCCTTATTTCCTAATCATGTCTGCAAGCTACATTGCTTGCTGTATAGTTTGAAACAGGTGCCTCGGTCTTAGTATTCTCGCCTTAGTACTCACTTGATATTTCATGGTTTTTGTGGTAATAGATCAGATTTTTCTCTTTTTGTTTTACATACGTCTACTTTTTGAGTTTATTTACCTATATAGCTTGATGATATTGTGATTACGAAATCTTATTCTACTACTATTTCTCGTATGATTTTTTAGTTACAACAGGAGTTTGCGATGAAAGATTAGGTCCTCTCCATCATTTTTTAGGGGTGGTTGTGTTTTCCTGATGATTGCTTGATTCTTTCACAACAACATTATATTTATGACATTATTCATCATATGAACATGGTTGCAGCCAAACCTGTTTCTTCATCGATGGCTGCTTCTACCAAACTGTCCAAGTTTGATAGTGCTTTATTCGATTATCTTATCTTATTTCAAAGTACTATGGACGTTCTTCAGTATTTATCTATCATTTAGCCAGATATTTCCTTCACGGTTAATCGTATTTGTCAGTTTCTTCACTAGTCTTGTGACTCCCATTGGGTTGCCATGAAGCGAAATCTTCAACACTTGAAACATACCTTGCATTATGGACTTTTTGTCCACTGCACCACTTCTTTTCAGATGCTAGTTTTTTCAGATGCTGACTGGACAAATTGTCTTGATAATCGTTGGTCTACTACTGGCTACTATGTTTTTCTTGTATGAACTCTCCTTTCTTGGTCATCTAAGAAATAAGACACCATTTCTCATTCTAGTATTGAGGCTGAATATCGAACTCTTGAGCATACTACCGTTGAGCTTCTTTGGATTCACTCGCTTTTGCGAGAGCTTGGACTGACCTCTCCTGCCCCTCTGACTCTTTATTGTGACAATATTAGGGCTATACATCTCATAGTGAATTCTTCTTTTCATATTTGTACGAAATATATTGATATTGATTATCATTTTGTCCGTAATTTAGTTGTTGGCAAATTGTTAGATATTCGCTTAGTTGCTAATAAGGATCAACTTGTTGATGGGCTCACCAAGCCTATTATCTCTTCTTGTTTTAAGATTATAGTGTTCAATCTCAACATTCATCCACTATCGTTTCGATTGCGGGATTGTATTAAGGAAAAACTTAGCAAATTTTATATTTCCTAGTTTGGCAGATTTTATATTACATATTTCCTAATTTGGTTGTGATTATTTTTGGTATATTTCTTGACATTATTGTATATACTAGTATGCGTATTTGAATTTTATGAAAATGACCTAACAAGTTAATTTAAATAAAATATATAACTATTACATAATAAAAAAATATTTCTTCGGATACAAATTTTGTAATTAATTTTTTTTAACTCAGATTAATAAAAGACAATTTCTTTTATTAGTTTTTTTTTTGCAAGTTTTGTTAGTATGAGATGAACATATTATGTATAGAGGTTATTTTTGAGTTTAGGTTATTTAAATGGAAAAATAATTGTCATTAAAAAAAATATTAGTGTTAATAGGTAATACTATTTGGAAGAGAAGAAGAAGATTATTATTAATTTATCAAAATTAATCTTAATTAGTAATTTATTTATCATTATTTTTTAAAATTAAATTGATACTTAATCTTGCTTGAATAATCTTTCGTAGTAATTTTGTTTGGACTTATCATTCATAATATGAGTACTGTAAGAAAACTAACATCTTGAGCTGTAAAAAATAAATTAGTACTGATATTCATAAAAAACACCAAAATATAGGAGTAAAATAATTAAGATGAAATATATGTGGACTATAACTCCATAAGAAGAATGTTAATAATATTTTAACCTTGTCAATATAAATTTAACATGTCTATAGACATTAATATCTCATAATTGTATTTTTTTAATTACATCTCAAGCTCAATGTATTAAATTTGTTTAAAAATTTATGCAAATAATTCTAAAAAAATATAAAGAGTCCTCGTATGGATCCAATGTGATGTAACATCTCATAATTGTTACTTAGTTACATTTAAATGTGGAAGTTATAGGGAGTGTGGGAATTTGAAGAGCAATTCAATTAAAAATAAGGTAATTTTGATAATAAAATTTTAATTTTTATATCTTGTTTTTAAATTATTAAAATTATAATATTTATTGTGAAGTTAAAGTCATTTGTAAAGGAAGAAAATATATGAAGTTGCCAATATGTATTTATTTTGGTGTAATTTAATATTTTTATGATGTTTAATGCTGCTATTTTCTCTTATTTTGAGTATTGTAATATGCTTAATATGAGAAAAAATCACAGATAGTACCAAATATGACGTTTTTCTTAAACTTTGGGACCAAGTTTGAAAACATTTCAGACTTTGAGAACTAATGCTATTATAAGTGAAACTACAAGGACTAAAAGAATTATTGTTGAAACTATGGGGGTTGTTGCAGTAATTATCTCTAGCATAGTTTTAAAAAGGATATTAGACGAGATATTGGATAAGTGATTATATATATATTTCGTTAAATATATTATTATCTTTCTTTATTTCAAATTATCAACTAAAATAATTATATTTTTATAATAATAGTTGAGTTATTTTTGGATTGTAAAATAGAAATTTTTTTAGATATATTTATATTTTAGAATAGAGTTAAATATATGGAGGGACTATCTGTATTTGGATAAGTCAGATTTATTTCAACCTATTTTCTTAGAAACCAACTTAATCAATTTTTCATGTTAATCCTATAAAAAAATATATGACCATGATTAAATCTTTTATTAGTGCAAGATTATTTTTTCTTGTATGGAAGATTATTTTTGAGTTTCTCTTTATTTTCCTTTTTTTTTTAAAGAAAACTTCTTTCATTAAAGTGTTTAATTTGATATTTAATCAAATTGAGGACATGAAAACAACAATTGTTAAGCTTAACAGAAAATTCTCATCAAAACCCTTCTACAAATGTTTTTTCTTGTTGAAAAAGGACCCTCATCGTATGCTTGGGAAAACTCATTTTTGGAAACTGAGATGGAGAAGATCTAACAAACAAAATATAACAACAAACAACGTCCAATGCCTCATTCTTTTTTTTATTTTTCATTGAATTTATCAACTTCCAATTTTTTTCCCGTCTAAAAGAGATGTATACTCTTTGAGAAACTTGGTAAAAACCGTCCTTTTTGTGGACTGAAAAAGAACTCTAGGTTTCCATGAAACAATCGGTACAAACTGATAATTTGATATTCTACCAAACAAAAATTGGTACTAACTTCTAAAATATCTTAGTGAAAATCAAGGACAAGAGTAGTTTAATTGAGTGAATGAATCAATGAATAGAGGAAAGTGATAGGTCACCAATGCTCTTCTAAAAGGGACCCCATTTCCCAGCTAAGGTTGCAGTTTCAAATTGAAAGCATGCTAGTATAGTGGCAAAGGAGAGCATGGAACAATGGAAACTAGATTCATATACTACAAAGTGATTTCATTTCATCCATTCTTTCTTGTAAATGATTTTCTTTCACGAACATTGGATTCATATCCAATATCTAGCACTCATTTTACATATCCCTAATAGATCAAAGTTATTAGATTCTGATATTCAAATCACTTACAAGGCAAGATTATCCCCGACGTATAACACTTATTTTTGGATGCGACGATGGATGCTTGGGATCCATGTAACTAGCCTCTTTGTTTTAATTTAGGAGATACATCTGGTGGATAAAAAACTTATGATCATAGCTTCCTTTTATTTTTATGTTGTTTTCCTCTCTTTGACACGAAAGTAAATTTCTCCCCATAACGAAATTGATTTTGTGTGCATCTGCTTGTTTGAGGACTGAAAGAAAGAGATTTATTTTGTTCCCTTCACATTTACTAGTTAAGCTTAAGGACACGAGAGACGTGACCAAAAATGTTACTGAGTATATTGATATAGAAAGGATTAGCATCCCTTATTGACCGTATAGCCTATTGGATCTAATTCTGTAATTATAAATAAGAGTTTCCCACTCTCATTGTAATTCATGGAACATACATATAAATTTGGTCATCCATGGTTCCATCCATGGACTAACGTTATCACGCTTTAATACAATTTCTACACCAAATGATGCCATATAAGTGCCATTATGTTCTTATTCGGTGCAAGTTTATTCATTTTTCTTGTGTAATCTTTGTAAAATAGTTAATTCTTATATTTTCCAACATTATTTTATTAATATTAATACTCCTTTTGCACAGGAAATTAGTAAAATAAAAGAAAGTGTACTTTCCATTAAGATGTATAGAAATGTTGACACTGGTGAAGTTTGTTGGCTTTTTTGATCAAGTGAAAATAATGACATATAAGCTGAAAAAAAGTATCTTTAATTGAGACGCAAAAAGAGAAAAAGACCAAGATAGATTCGGAAATGAAACAGTGTTTATCTGTGGTTTTTGCAGTGTTTCATAGATACTATGAAAGAAATAAAGAATCTAACAACGTGGTCCTTTAACCCACAACCATAGGACAGACTCTACTTTTTCCCTTTCGGAATTCCCCTCCCTACATTAAAAAAAAAGTATATTGTACAAAAATTATTATGTTTTCAGTATAAATTTTTATGAAATTAGGATTTTTTTTTTTTTTTTTTGGAAATTAAAAAGAAGGTATGAAATTAGGATTATTTATTATCAGTATTTTTAATTTATTTTTTATTGGGTGTTAAAAACATCTCTTTTTTTTTTTTTTTTATGAGGGAGCCTTAAATACATGATGAGTGTAAAATTCGAGAACAAATTTAATTTTAGCAACTACACTGGTAAGGAATAAGTAACTTTTTTTTTTCAAATAATAAGTTCTTTAATTAATACTAACAGTATAATAAATACTATTTGTTAAGAAAAGAAATTACAATTCATTTTAATAGAAAAACTTATATGTAAATTATATCATATTACTTCTTATAGCAAATACTTTTCGACGGACAACATAACAACTGGATTAAAATCACATACATTTTTATTGAATTATCATGTAATTTTAGGCAAGCCCAAAAGGTCACTGTACATTACATCATTTTAATACTGAGTTACTAGATTTATCTCAAAAAATTAATTGATTTATTTTGTATATAGTAGTTATGAAGGCTAATGAAGTTAATACACTAAATTTTACCAAGCTACCCTAGTAAGTTGATAATTTTTTTTTGCATCACAATTCGGCAGTGTGAACTATTATATGTGAATAGAGAGAGTAAATAGCAAATTGTTTAATGCCATGACTATATATCATAATCACTTCATGTTCATTCAGTTGTTTTTGAAATTAATAATAATGGTGTTTAAAGTCATAACTATATTAATTTCTTAGCTTGGGGTCATGCACGCTCCAGTGCGAGTTGAAATTACGAATTTGTATGTTGGAAATAGTTTCTTTTGAAACAACGGTAAAACTCTCTTCCTAACAACCCACCTTGTGAGGAGGTACCTTTCTCCCAAATTTATGGGGCCAAATTGTCGAGAACATTGTAAATTATTTGTCTATTCCATCATTCCATAATTTATTGGTGCAGTTTGACATTTAGATATCTAAAAATTATAGCACATTTTTTAATTTCGATTGTTTAATTATTGAAAATTCTAATGAATTGTCAGTATTGCCCCTCAAGTTAAAGAAAAGAGTATGACAAATTTTGAAAAGTTAAATTTAATCATTTATGTCCATTCAAATTTGAAAAATATATGTTTTGAAATTTTTCTACAACTATGTGCCGATCAACTGCACCAATAATTTGGCTACAGATGAAGTAACTTTTTTATACATAGTAAATCAAACTTACTCGATAATTTGACAGAAATAGGTTTCACCGTCCCTTTTCATCTTTTTTACGGACTGTTCTCCTAATAGAAAGCAAAGGAAATTTGAGTTAACTTTCATTTACTTCTTCTTTGCAACACGAATTAACTTTCCACGTATTTTATCTTTTTGCGTAACACGTCTTGAACAATCGTACTTATCACGTATGCATAATCATTCTATGATTAACACGTTTAGAAGGGGGAATAAAAGGAAAACCCATTATAAAACTGACATGTTAAATCTAGTATTCTCTTCTGTCAAGCAAATTCTATTTATTAATGTAGTTCAAAAAAGTTTCATTTCATTATTTATTGTTCTACTATCTATGTGTTTAAAATTTAAACTTTTTATTATTTTTTATTTGAGAAAGTATTTATTTTGTTTATACTATAATGCTAAATATAGAAATGTCTACTTGAAAATACAAATTGTTAATGAAAATCAAAAAGAGAAGAAAAGAATATAAGCTTTCGATGCATCTCAAAGCTGAACTCTTGAAAAATCACTGCAAAAAATGAACTTTAGACAAATTTGTCACTCAAGTCAAATACAGATAAAATCCCCGAAAGATGCTAAAATTCTTCTATCTTAGTGTCAAAATGAAATTAAATTTGAGATTGTGTTGTTTAATAGTTATATGAAATTCAAAAAGATCTGCTAAATATACTAAATACAAGGATTTATTGTGCGTCCTTAAGGCAAGAAAAACTTACTTCAAACAATATAAAATTAATATTAAATTTTCATCTTTACCTTAAAGGAGCCCCCAAAAGCCTTGGGATGATGATAACTTACCCCTTTGATAAACTGTCACCTTCAAAGTACAATAGGTCTCATTCTCAAAGCTATTCCTTCCTTAATTCGCATGACAAGACAATAACATTTTGGTGTAAAACTATACGATAAATTTCAAAATTTTCAAGTAAAAAACATTGATCTTATTTAGTAAACATACTTGGGAAAGAAATTGAAACATACATATACCAATACATTACATGGCTAAAATTTCTGTAGATGTTGATATATCAACAAAAAATAGATGCCCATAAAAGAGGGGTGTTTAAGTACAGTATGCATATTTTGTAATGTGCTAGAAAATTTCGGGGTAAATTTTTTGCATTGGTAAATAATATTAGATGGGTTATAATATTTTTTCTCTATCATAAATATCGCGTAGTAGCATTTGGAAGTGATGGGTGATTTTTCGTGATCATGGTTTGGCCTTGAGAAAAGATTAAACGCCATTAAACATAAGTTGGCTTCGTAATAGAAGTTTGGTTTTTTAGGCATGCCTTGCAAACTGTAAATTTGATTTGGCCTTACAAAGTGTCATTGGAAAGCTATTTCAATCATCTACAACTTTTGTATTTTGGCGAAAAACTAATTTAAATCGTAGAGTGGTCAAAATGGGGCTCAAAATAATCGGACCATACCAGATCAGGAGCAGAGGTGGTCCCTACTGCTTTTTGGTTATTTAAATGTGTATTATACACATTTATACATACATATGCATGGAAAAAAGAAGAACGTAGCGGAGAATAAGAGAAGAAGTGCGGTGTGGCTCACCATACAATAAGCTACGGTGCTCGAAAAATTCTCAAAAAATCATATACGTGATCCTTGTGTCATAGAGCTCAAAATGAGGTAAGTTTCTTTACTCCTCTTACTCGTTTACATTTTCTCCATTAGGGGATTTTGCGAGATTTTTGAAATTAAAATTCATATTATTTTACATCATGATGAGTGGAGTATTTTACTCCCTGGGTTCGCGTTAATCCGAAGCTGTTTGCAAGCTCAATTTCAGAGGTTGAAATTTTGGGGGTTTTCAAGATTTTTTGGCTCATCTAATTCCTCCCACCGGTTGGCTTCAAGGTATATACAATTATTACTCACCATTACATTGCCTACGTATTGCTATAAATTATATTGTCTCATCTTCTCGGAGGAGATGTCTCGATTTTTGTGCCAACTGTGATTCGAGAATTAAAACTAGGAATAAATTTTCTTATATTGCGTAAACCATTTTCATGTATAGGATCATGGTCATACGAGTAGTGTAGCTCAGTAAATTTAGAGACGCGAGAAGTGGTGTACGGAAAATTATAGGTGAGGCTTAGCGTAAATTAGCAGAATGGGCGTTTATACACTTTCGGGAGGCTCACGAGGTATGGGCAGATTCAGGGCCTTAATATATTGTGAAATCTGCGTTGGCATATATATACATGTTTGGCATGCTTAGTTAGGCATGTAGTTCCATTTCCAGGAGGGAAAATGGTAACGAGAA
>MKEJ01036398.1:0-10581 GCA_001753735.1 Embelia ribes
GTATATGGTGATTTATTTTACAGTAAAATATTTTGTATCTCATTTGATGATAATTATATTATTTACATTTTAATAAAGAATATTCGAAACAATTTCATAGTTTTTATTCTTATGTTTGTATATAATATTTTTTTTAAATAAAAACTTTATAAATTTACGTACAAAGCACGTGAATATCTGCTAGTAATTCTTAAAAGAATGGTCTAATTTATCTTCATCCCCTAATTTATCCTAGCATAACAAAATTAATAGCAATAATAATAATTATAGAAAATATGCTCATCCCCATTTAATTCACTAATCTAAACTAAGAACAATATTTAGAATTATCAAGAATCAACAACTAGATAAACTAAACAACAATTAAAAAGAACACTAATAATAAAAAACAAATAAATTTAAAAGATTCCCAAAAATATTAGAATTAAGAAAAAAAATAATAAAACATTTCTATGTTAATACAAAAATAACAGAATCACAAACTTAAAAGAAAAATACAATTCTTGCAAAGAAATAAAAAAATCGAATTGCGATGATGACTTCCTATACCGCTACTTTGTGCATTGGTCAATGCTGCTCACCCTCCCTTTCCCAATGTTCCGTCTCTACATGTATATATATTAGACATAGGGCATGGGCCTACATGATTTATTCTTTTTAAAAAAAAAAAAATTAATTTTTTCCATTTTTCCATCCTTCGCTTTGTAGTAACTATTGGATTAAATTTCAACCTTGGTCCCTAATTTTTCATTTCCTTTACATTTTGGCCTCTTGATTTAAAAATTCACCTATTCTTGCTACTTTGACAGTTTTGCATCATTTCACAAAAAAATTCATAATTAGGGTTAGGAATGTCTACATCGATCCCTGTTTGAACCCTTAAAACTGTATTTCAAATATCTACGCACCAGTACCAAGCTTGATAGGAAAATAAATTCCCATAAGCATCATAAATTCTTCAAACACTCGCTAACGATTTACGGAAAATTTGCCTCACCACTTTTCGCTCCAATTTGGACATAAAACCATGCATTTTATTCACTTTTACCTGAAACACACAATATTTATCGTAATATAACAATTTTTCACATATTATGCATTAATCATACTTTAAGTATGATAAACATAGTGTTTTAACACTCTAATTGTGTAACTTTTAAGCCTCAACTAGTAAGAAATGTATTAATATGGATTTTGATACATTTCTATTGATAAATTAAATTAAAAGTCTTTATCAAACAGTAAGAACTACTCTTTTCAAAATATAGCACTTCCTCTCCGGATTCTCTCCACTGCAAATAGACCAAATTTTAGCTTCTTTAGAAGTGTCCTTCTAGATGGGATCAACCAATCAAACACAAAAATTTGGTATATCATAGGGTCGTCACCAATTTCTAGCCATACAATTCCCTTTTTCTTGTTCTTTCTTTGAACGGAACATAGGAAAAGTTTTAGATGCACAATCGTTGGCTTAAGAGTAAATCATTTATTTTACTGATCTAAAAATACTTCTTCGTCTCGTTGATATCTAGTGTATATACCATAATTCTTTTTGGGCTTTTAGCAAAATAATTTTTCACTTCGAATTATGCGAGTTTGCATCATTTTTAAGATCACAAACATTTATAAAAAAATGTATGGGTATCACATCAAGTGTGACACTGTCAGACTTTTGATTAGTAAAAACAAAAGAAATTGAAATCACAAGTCTTTTAACTGCATCCACGGTAGGTAAAGCCTTCCCTAGGTACCACAATTTTGATCACATGAGCTGAGTTTGACTGGTAGTTATCCGATTTATCTGGTCTCATATCACCTGTTTTCACAAATCTAATCACAAATAAATCGAACCAAGATTAACTCCATTTTCAAATGATATAGATTCAGCTAAATATTAGCTTCCCAATTATGTTGCTCTGCGCCTCCATTTTTGCCTTAAATGTAAGAGAACCTAACAAGTCTCGCACGGAATAAATGATCTGGGTTCAAAAGTGTGAGTAATTGAATTCTTAAAACTTGTATTCAAAAGTGTGACTTCCTTTTGTTATTTTTGTAAGAAATGATAACATTCATAAATGAAATGAAAAGCTATAGTATCAAAATAATCATGAGAGAGAGCTCGAAGAAAAGCCTTTAAAGAGGGACCAATGAAATAGTATTTTTTCCCTTTTTTTTTTCAATTTCCCCCGAGGCGATGTCAACGAAATTCATCAAATATTTTGCAGAGTCTAAAAACATTTAGTATTAGAGGTAAAAACTCATACTGATAATATATCATGAACATACTAAAAGTAAATAAAATAAGAGACGCAATAGTTATGTAATTCTGCATCAAACTAACACAAGTTTAACTTGAAGTTTGTCCACTAGGCTAATACCGGTGTATTTTTTTTTATTTATATATTAAAGAGATTACAAATTGATAGAACATATAGAGTAAAGCTTATAATTTGGACAAAACTGACTCTATTTTCTTACTTATTTTATAATTCTTTACACCTTCAAACAATGGCACTTATGAGTACAATTATTAATACACAAAAGTTGAAAAACAAAGGAGGAATTAGAATTAAACAATAGATTATATTTACATTAACGTATATTATTTTCATTTAATAATTGCCTTCAGCCGGAAGAAGTCATTTTATTTTTATTTTAAAAAATCAAAGCTAAGCTAACACTTGGATTTTGATTGTGGCTAGGGTTTCGTTATCAGCTCTAGGCCAGGGGCGTTTTAAACACTTTCCCCTCACGGCTCTCTGTCTTAAAAGTCTCTCTCTCACAGTGCTATGCGCTAGAAGTCATTTGTACTCTGGTAATCTCAAGCTACCACTCCATGATCCTGTAACCTTTTTACCAGTTGTTCAGCCATATTGATTTTCAATTCCCTTGGCCATCTCAAAAGAGTCTTAATGTTACAATAAAATAGCTAAATTTAGCTCTAAGAATACATGGGTCAATGATTTTTCCAGTACAAGCCAAGTTAAAATTTTAGCAATAAAATTTGTTTTGGACAAGTAAATAAATTAAATGTCCTAATTGCACAATATAATTGTAGAAAAGCATACGCACATAGACGGAGCTTAATTTGATCGTCAATATACCTTCACCTTGTAGGATAAAAAATAGTAAGTATGAACTAGCATTTCAATAAAAAATCCTCAGATTGGTCAAGATATGAATATTTCAAACAAAATAATCCGGTGGTTCATAATTAAGTTTAATCAAGTAAAAACAACGCAATTATTCCCTTGCTAAAAAGAACAAATGAAATTAATAAAGATTAGGAACCCAACGGAACCCATCTTAACAACAAAACTAAAATTGCTACATGTAACTGGCTGCTCAAATGGAACAGCACAAAAACAGCTTATTCTTTGCATACCACAAAGGCCAAACAAATGTGTTGACAAATTATGGATTCGTTTGGATAAAACTTTTAAACAAATAAACCAATTTATTTTTTACTCATAAACCAATTGCATGTATCAAACTTAAAACTTACAGCTCATTTAACCCAAAACAATAAATAAGCTCGGCTTACTTAGACATACAAGTTAAACAACCAAACGATATTAAACTTTAAAACAAAAAAACTGATAAACTGAAATTTATAACCTCACAATAAAGAATCCCATGGTACAAGCACAGATTAGGAACCCCAGGCACACAAGCACTAAACTTTTACAAGCAAGTTCATAAACCAAACAGAAACAGTATATATCCTAATTACATCATTATCAACCCTCTGGTTAAGATCTGACCCAATAAATCCATATCTCTAATTAAAGAGTACCTGCAAAACAGTTGGCAGCATTAAATAAAACTAACAACAAAGGTAAACTTGGAACCTGAAAAAGGCCATAGTTAAGTTTTTGTACGGTAACCAAGAGTGGTAAAGTACTTGTCAACACAATAAAAATGAAAATAAACCAAAAATTCAACAGAACTGTACTTTCAGACAAGATCTATTGAAGATCTAAGAAATAGTTCTGCTAATGGATTAAAGGTGTGGGTTCTATGAAAAATAAAAAATAAAAATTTTGCAAAATAAAAAAAAAAGATCCAAGAAATAGAGTGAAAGTGTAGAGCTCCCTTCAATCCAAATAAGGATAAAAACATGGGTAAGGAAGCTCCTGAGATATGCAAACCATAACACCTATCCATAAGAGAAATAAGGATAGGGCTAAGGGATCCATATATTAGCAGCTTATTATCCCCATTTACATCCTCTTTTGGACTTCCAAGGAGCTCCACTCACAAACCCTAATCCAGACATTGAGAATTTCTTTTCTTATTATTACCAATAAAAAGAAAAAATATACATATATCAAATTATCAAGGACAAAATCGGGGCCTAAAATCAACATACACAAATCTTTAAATGAATAATCACTTTGAGAAAAAAAGATAGGGTCACTTTACTTAAAATAAATCGGTTAAAAGTGGAAAAGAAATTAGAGAAACAACTGAATCAGGCACAAAATGTTTTCAAAACGAATTTCAAGAAAAGGAAATAAATCCTCAACAGCCCAGATGAGAGATAATAGCTGATCTACGAATAAACTAACCAATCCACATAAACAAAATTAATGTTCTTATTAATGAAAAGTCAACCAGATGAGATAAACAGATAGAACCATAAAACATCGAAATGGAAGGGAAAAGTATAATAATTTCAAATGAAAAAAATCACAAGGCTTTTCACCAATTAAAATCTTCCATGGTATAAATAAAGCATAAACTATATAAGCGGACTAAATGTTAATTTCAATAAAGCAAACCCCACAGCTGAGAACCCTAAGTTAGAGATAAGATAATGAAAGGGGCATAGAGACAATTTATAGAACCAGCCTAGGGTTGAGGTTGAAAAGGAAAAGGAAAGGGAAAAATAAATACTATGAATTTGGTAATGAGCTGTCAATGCCCGCTTACAATAATCAAATGTTTTCGTAAAAAATAAAAATAAGGTAAAAGTAAGGTACTATAGTGGTCCCCATAGTTTTAACAAAGTTCGTATTTGGTCACAATAATTTCATTTGTCATTGAAATACTCCCAGTTTGATATATTTGGTCTCTTCTATGGAGTATTTTGTTTTGTAATAAAATCATAAAGTGCTCAAACAAGAGACAATATCATCATAAATCATTAATAACATTGTCATTTACCCATAAAAATATCACATCTGGTTCATTTATTATGATTTTTATCATTTAAAATGGCTTTTTGCTAAAAACTTTGGAATCTCTTGAATGCTTCCTCCTCCCCTATTTGATATTCTATTTTTATTTGTCCTAAATTATGAATAGGGGTGTTTTGTTTTGTCCACGCTGAATGGCAGGCTCACGACCCAGCCGCCTTGCGCTTTAGGAAAAAATTAGGGCATGTACACGCCCCGCAACCTCATGTTTGCAAGTGAGGTGCAAGTGCAGGTCGATCCGTCTCACAACGAGATAGTCAACTAACCTATATTGCCAGTCGACTGACTCAGAAACTAAAGAGACAGTCAACTCATATTGGTTATTAGTTGTCAGTCGATTGCTTTACAATATTTTTATAACGATTATGATTAACTAATCACAAACCTAATAATTTGAAAAGGTGAGCCGACTAACCTTGATTATACAACTATTAGATGTAGGGCGGGCTTGCGAGGTTGGAGCCATGTCTACCCCACACCCGCAATGGGATGGGTTGGTGCGAGCTAAGGTATGGAGCAGGTTGCAGGTAGAGTGCGGGCCAAATGCAGGTTACAAATCGGTACACAAAAACACCCTTAATTATGAGACATTTTTTTAATGCAAATAAGCATTTTTACGAATAATGTACATATTATTAACAACTATAACTTTTTATATTAAAAATAAGAGCTAGCATGTTAATAAAATATAGTAATTGATTTAGTGCTAATTATATTATTAATTAAAAAAAATTGATCCCCATGAAAGTCAAATGAGTATGGCCTAGTTTTAGAATGTTGTTACCTTTTAAAATTCGCTTTTCAAAGCTATTATTGAAAATTGATTATAAAATTTGGTATAATCATAATATTTGGTAAATAGATTTAAAATTTTGCTTTGATAAGTAGTATAGTATTTGATAAAGTGGTATTTTTTATTGTAAAAAAGATAAAAGTATGTGTGAATGTGGAATGCAATAAATATAATTTAGATTATTATAATAATTAATGAAAAAAAATAACAGAAAAAACTTTTCAAAACACCCTAAGTCCCTTCTTGGTTAGCAGTCAGTTTTCGGTTTTTAAAAACAGGCATTTGATATTTTTTCATAGCTTAGTATTTTGTTGGCAAAAATTTGTCTAGTGTCTGTATATATGTCATTAAAGGTTATTAATTATTGGGAAAGTTCATTCAAATATTTTAAGAATAAACAATAAGATAAAATTATATTTTTATTAACTTTCAAAATAAGAAAACAGCAGAATGATATTAGAAAATAATTAAGTTTTTTTTTTCGACAAAAAATAGTTAAGATTAACTAAGTAAAGCATTGTAACTTATGTTAAAGACAAATCACAAATATATTATATTTTTTAATTCCAATATTTCTATTGAGATTCGAGATAGGCAATTAGTAAAGAAAGTTAATGTTTATTAATTTTTAAAAATTGATTACTTCTATACCATCAAAAAAAAATTTTAAATTGAAAAACTAGATACAAGGGTTTTTCAAAATTAGGCATGGTGGAAAGTTTGGCTTCTGAAAGTAGAATATGAAAAATGAACGCCAAACAAGTCGTCAATTTTCGAAAGCTAAAATCTGGATTTGATCACCAAACACAAGTATCCAGCTCGTCAACAATTATATCTAGTTTTGTTAATTTTTTGAAACATGAGATAAATTGTGTCTCACAAAAAAATAACCGAAATAAAGCTGTGTTAATGAATATTGGTGGATCCAGGATTTCTGGATATGGGTTCTGACAACGGTTTTTTTTGTTTTTTTTTTTTTGCTGGGGGAAATTATAGGGGTATAAAAAAAATTGAATATTTACAAATATATTCCGCAAAATTTTCCGGAGTCTGGAGTCGCGGCCTCCCTACCCCATTGGGACAACCACTGGTAATGAAAGTAAAAGTCACAACCGCACCCAAAACTCTGATATTGTATAAGTAATATAATTTTTTTAATTTATAATTTAAACCGTGCAAGGATAATTGAGATTTAGCCCCCCTTTTAACTTTTTATGACGTTGAATTCTCTCATTTTCGATTCATGCCTTGCATAATATCAAGTAAAATAATCCAACCATAAAAATGTGACATTCATGTGGTGTGTGTTTAAGGTATCCTAGACTCCATCTAGTTATGTAAATTCTTTTGAAGTAGAAGAATTATTGGTTTTGTTCCCTTTTTAGCCATTTGCTACAAACATAGAAAACGGATAATACAGAGGAGATGCGTGTTTTTCCTTTTCTAACAATGAAAGTTAAGCCCTTCTATACACAATTGTATAATAAAAAAATAAAAAATCCGTAACAATCCAATGTATGTATATGAGGATACAGGGGTTTAGGCAACCACATTTTGGTAAATGCACATTTAATTTTGTAGGGCAAACAACAACAAATAGTTATGGCCCCAAAAATGGATAGGAATGCAAAATTTGCAACCTAAAGTTAATTCTTTTTCGGGCACATAAAAGTTTAGGTAATGGGAGGGCACCCATTGCAAGACCAAAGTAGATCACCTAACAGGGCATACTGCTGGCACCAATAATCAAATTTAGTATTTTGTAACGGAATATGTTATTCTTACTAACTCAATTAGGCCCGTTGATGCACCCAAGTTAATTACGAATATAAATTTGCACCTTGAACTTGGAAATTATTTTCACACGGGAATAATATTATAAATAGAAACTTAATTCAATCATTCAGCCACCGACTCTTAATTATTACATTTGACATAAATATGACCCCACTATTGGGTGTAACTCCAAGTAGAAGGACTTATGTGTCCAACTTTGAAATTTGGCTCCTTATTTCAAAGAAAAGAAAATTGTTTTGTGCAAATTTGGATTGGTTATCCTTTTTTGTTTGTTACGTAAATACTCTAGGGACCAATTGCGTATCCTTTTATTCAGGGTTTGGTAAAACCCCAATTTTTACCAGCTCAGTCAATTGGTTGCTGCGCGATACTGGGGCCCACTTTAAAGAAAAAGGTACCGCAGCTTTGCTTACCACGCTACTTTGGTGATTATAGATGACTTTGGAACTTATATTTTACATAAAAATATAAATATTTTAAGTAACTAATTATATTAAATTAAAAAATAATATTTTAAATATTTTTAGAATAAGAGCTTGAGGAGATAAAATTTTATTTTTAGGAATCGATCATAGAGATATTTGGTAATTAAAAAATTGACTATTATTTTTTAACTTCTCAATTAGTCATCAAAATTCTTGTTTGACTATTCTTTATTGTTTTATTTTCGTAATTTTACTTTTATATTTCTTTATATTGATACCTCTCGTCTATACTCGATGTGATTTTGATTGTATTCTCTCTATTATTTAGTGAATTAATTTTGGTGGGTGTAACACCCAAAATTTTTTTGATATCGATTTGTAGAGATTTTTTTCATGTTATATCTTTGTATTGGTTGTATATTTTTTATTTTGTTATTTTATTCTAGTTATTATTTACTTTGCCTCACCAGGTTTACACATAATACGGGAACAACCTTATCGAGGCTAATTATTCCGTTGAATATTACTCGACAATGGTATCTGTGTTTGAATTCCCAACTAGTGGTATCATAGTTAGGATAGAGCTCTTGTGTGTGTTTGATACTAACAAATGGTATCAGAGCTTTAGTTTTATTCGCGAGAAATTTGAGTTTCTGTGTAAACATAAGAGTAACAATAACTAAATGGATTTTGACACAATATAAACTAAAAAAAAAAGGGCACTCATGTGGCTATGCATATATGAGATTCTTTGGGTTGGTTATAAATCGTTTGGAATATGTTATTTTGAAGGGAATAGTATTGCATCGATTTGAGTTCACTATTTTGATGGATTTTTAATGGAAGACAAGGTCACTTGGTTAGTGCTGCTAGTGATGTTCTTCTTAGGTGCTTTCACTTGATGATTTGTGTTTTTTCATTGGTTGTTGGATAGAGTTTTGCTTCGATGGAATAAATGAAGATTTGAGTTGCGAAGACAGTTGCCTTATGGGATGGTTGATAGGTGTTGCACATCTATTTATGTGGGGCCACCTTGTTAGTATTTCAGGAGCAACTTGACAAGTTATTATTACTTATTTAATGAAAGCCAACTTTCCGAATTTGTTGGTGCCTGGTGACGAAGACCAATGTTTGCGAGTTATTGGAGCTCGGGGATAAAAGATCAAGATTGCAAGTTATTGGAGCTCGGTGGGAGAAAATCAATTGCCAAATTTGTTGGTGCTTGTGTAAGGAAAACCAATATTGTGAGTTGATTGGATCTCATAGATAAAAAACTTTTGGATTTGCGAGTTATTGGAGCTCGTGAGAAAAATAACCAACTTTTGGATTTGTGAGTTGTTGGAGCTCGAGGATAAAATAATTAATTTTGGTGATTTGCTTGGTGTCATGTTTGACACATCTTTCCTACTTGTTGGTAGGGGGAGATTTGTTGGGTGTACCTCCAAGTAGGAGGACTTTCATGTCCAACTCTGAAGCTTGGCTCCTTATTTGAAAGTTAAAGAAACTTTCTTGTGCAAATTTGGATTGGTTATCCTTATTTGTTTGTTAGGTAAATACACTAGGGACCTATTGCATAATTTTTTATATCAAGGTTGTGCGTCCAACTTTAGAGTTTGGGTCTTTATTTGAAATAAAAGGAAACTTTCTAGTACAAATTTGCATTGGTTATCCTTATTTACTTGTTAGGTAAATACTCCATGGACCAATTACGTAATTTGTTATTATGGGTTTGTTTGTTCGCATCTTTTAAATTCAAACTTTTCTGGTTTTTCTTAAAACATAGACTTATTGAGATATAGACTCAAAATCCGAGTGTAGAGTTTGGGATTAGAATTGACAACGGGAAGTCTTAGAAATACTTTTAGGCAAAATGAAAATCAAATTGAAGCTTGCTACACAAAACAACAATTTCTGATCAATCGTTGATAGTCTTTATGATTGATTGGAAGCTCTAATTGATCTAGAAAAAAACCTTTATGATACATCGATCAAATCTGGTCAAAGGCGGTTTGTTATGTTTGACTCGGGATTTGATGGAGATTTCTTTCCTATCCAAATTAAATGAACCTTGTGGCTATATAAAGATGCTTGGGACTTGTTTATATATATATATAAATATATATGTGTATATATATATAAGATAAGAGAAGCTCATAAAAGGTTAATTTTGTGAAATTTTTTTACTATGGGGGGCTTTGCCCTCGTGGTGGAGGGATTGAATTTCTTCTTTTTCACCTAGATGGGGGGTTATTATAAGTCCCTCATTTTGACACAACACTGTAGCATTACTGTACAGTGGTATAATGATGTAAAGTAAACATCTGTGTGCTGTAATATGGTTCAGATTCAATAAAGAAGCAGTGTT
>MKEJ01036399.1:0-15945 GCA_001753735.1 Embelia ribes
AAGATGAAGATGGTTTGACTTTGACAACCATCTCGGAAGATTGTGCCTGATAACTCAAGATGACGAGTTATTGGATCTCGAGGATAAAAATACCAAGACTGTGAGTTATTGGAGCTTGAGGATAAAAAGACCAATACGACAAGTTATTGGATCTCGAGGATAAAAAGACCAATACGACGAGTTATTGGATATTGAGGATAAAAATACCAAGACTGCGAGTTCTTGAATCTCGTGGATAAAAAGACCAAGATTGCAAATTATTGGAGCTTGAGGATGTAAAGACCAACATCGCGAGTTGATTGAATCTCGGGGTTAAAAGATCAATTGAAATCTGAAATGTACTGAAATCAGAGGTAATATAACTTTTGGTTAGTGTAATACTAACAAGTGGTTTTGGTTGTTGGAAGATGATAAGAATAGTGAGTAGGGGGAGCTGTTTACCTCTGTCCCAAGATTCTGAAGAATCACCCGGTATTAGTGATATTGAAGATTTGCTAATTGATCGATACCGAATGTGTTCGCTTCGCTAGGTGTGAAGGAGGAGATTGATGGGCCATAAATGAGAGCCCTACATTTCTTTTGGCATGGTTTCACGTGAACTTTTGGCATGAAACATGCTTTGTAGTATAAAAATGGCAACAAAGCTGCAGCCAAGCAAATGTGTGTCCAAGAATGGCATCAAATATAGCCAAATTGTGTACAAGAGTTACACCAAACGTGAGAGAGTGTATATGTGAGATACCATATTTGCGTGTTTTAATAATATTGAACTATTCGCCGTGGAAATAGGCAATTTTGGCCGAATCACGTAAATATTTGTGTCGTTTACTTTCTGGTTGTCCATATTGATTTTTTGCACCCCTATCAAAATTTGCTAATAGAAAACTTAAAAAAATGAAAAATATATAACTGTTTAAACACTTTTTTTTAAAACTATATCATTAATAATATGACTACAATCCTTTCATATTAATATATATAACTGTATTTGTAATTACATATATTTTTGGAATATAAATTACTAATTTTGAAGTAAAATTATAAATAATATATTTTATTACTTGTAATATTATTATTTCCTGTTTGTTATATTGTATTTAAGGCAAGTTTATCATTTCTTTTTCCAATATCGCTTCTCGTTTTCATTTTCTATCCTGGCTACTATGCTTAAAAGTGTCAAAATACATTACTGGTTTGGTATATGCAAAAGGAGTCAAGGACGGGTTGATTTATTTTCTACACAGATTAACAAATTTTAATTGAAGTGATTGAATTAGTAATTTGTATCCATTCTTTTTCTAATATGGGATTATTAACTAAAGTAGGAAAAGTTATTTTTATTGATTAAATGCATACTATTAAATTAGGACACCACTAAATTATTTTTAATTTTTCTAAATAAAAAACTAACGATAAACCAAAATAACAATAAGAAAATGTGGAACTCTAGACATTAAAGAGAAGTTTTGCAAATAGAAAAACAAATATATGTCTCCAAGTGATTGTCTATTTCAACTGTTATATATGGTGCCTTTCATGGTTAATTGTAAATGCAGATGCCTCAGAAAAAACTGCCACGAATAAGCAAACAAATTTTATGTGAAACTCTAGACATTAAAGAGAAACTTTAGCTGTTTGTATCTTTAATTACTATTCTTTAGTACAACTAAATGCATAAAAATTGAATGCTGTGTCTTTAGAAACACTGTGCCAGCTACAAACTTTTTTTTTTTAAAGATGATCAAAGGTTATATCACTGTTTATGACGTTAAATGAAAGAAATTTCACCAAGAGGATAAGCGTTAAATAACAAAACTTTTAGGCCTTTTTTTAATTATAATAACCGATCCGAACTGCTGGTACCAATCCAAAATTAGGATCTTCTCTGTCACAAGAAAGCATTTTACATAAGTTTTATGACACAGATTTTTTAAGCTCAAAATATGAAAACAAACAAAACAATAACCTATTTAAGTATCCTGTTGCACGCAGATTTGTTATATTAACAACTATTAAGCTATTACACACATGGTTATAAAATAAATTATGATCATCACAGTGGTCATAATTTATCTGAATGCATGTTTTTCCAAAAAAGAAATTATGCTAGTGATCATCACAGTGGTCGAATTACCACAGTCGATGGTTATCTGCATATGAATCCCACATCCACACACTGCGGTGGTGATTATGTGTGGGGCGGTGGTGGTTCAAACACAACCATGGTTGTCATATCTAACTTGTGATTTACGGGCCAAAAATTTTATTGTCTAGATAATCACATGCGTTCGAAACCTTTCAGGCTCTGCACTCAATCAAATATAGCATATTTTTTCAGAGGGGAGTTCTGAATGAATACGGTGATTGAACCATTGTTACTTGATCCCCCATTGTGTCAGCACATGCCATGCCGATGTGACATAAATCCACAATGAAATTTAAACATTAAACTGGTTTTTGCTAATAATTTCTCTTGTTTTTTAATACCATTCATTTAGAAAATCTCACTTTTGCACTTTTACTTTTTATGAATTTGTCTATTCCACTTAGTTTTGGTGCATCTCAATGCATTATTTGGTCATTTTTCAAGTACTTTTTAAGTTAGATCTGATCCTCTAATCATAACCTTAATCCACTGGTCACTTCTTTAAAAACACACTGTAACTAAAACGTACTGGAGTATGAAATAAAGAAACCAATCCTTTTTACTATCTCCAATGGGATAGTAACTATTATCATAGCAAAATGTATCATGAAGAGTTAAAATTGAATCTGGATGGTGCAGGGAACGAGGAATATTCGAAAATTTGATATGTGCATGGCAAAGAGGATGGGAAAAAAGAAGAAAAATTAACACATACTAGCGGGAATATTTATATTTATTCACAACTACTGTATGTAGTGAATGCACGAACAAGATGTGGAGTAACCTTGCATTTAGACATGGCTTTTAATTGAAGAGCTGTAACCGCTCTGATCATCATAGTACTTGGACCACAACAACACCCCACCGTATTTCGATGAACCCTTAATTGTCGGAAGCACTTTGGAAGTAAGATTGGTTGCTGGTAAGAAGCCACTTCTAGCCACATCAGAAGTTGCAGGAAGCCCTAGGAAAATATACGTTGCAAAAATATCTGAAGTCCACTGCTTCGATGGCCGTCAAGATTGGCAATGTTGCCAAAGGCATACTGGCAAGGTGGGTAGTTATAAAATTGCACCCATACGTAGTCAGAAAGGCCCGTCTTTAGGGCATTACCAATCCAAGCATCAGGGAATGGGCACTGGGGAGCCGCGGACAAGTAAACCTTCTTGCCCTTCTTGCTGTATCCGGAAAGGTACCTTGCAAGATCATCCCAATATAGGTTTGTTCCTCCTTCAATATCAAAATCTATTCCATCCAGTACTTCAAGACCTAGCGGGCAGGATGAGGACTTTCCCCCCAAGTAGTTGTTCCAAAGGTAAGTCACAACCTGTTAACATTATCATAAGATTATCTTTAACTAGTTTAATTTAAATTTAACTCATTTATATAGCATATATAGTCAACGATCTTAGAAGGTTTTTTGGTGGTTCGATTTGTAGTTTGTATGCTATTTTGCATGTATAATTATATGATGTAATTGTATTTTTATTAAATGAGAAATATTTTTAAAAATAATTTTAACTCGACTCGTCTGGCGTCATTAGCAGAGGCAACGTAGTAGCTTCCCGCAGCTCCACCAAGGGAAATCAACACTTTGATACCTTTCGCTTGAAATGACTTGATATCGGAGCTTAATCCAGTGCAACCATTAGTGTAAGGAACACAATGACCGGCCAGGTTGATCATCGGAGGTTGATTATGGCCGAGTGTCTCGAGAAAAGCCAGTATGACAAATTTGTAGTTCCCAGTGGCACAGGTCTCCGCCAAAGTGCCTTCATTCCCGTTCTGACCCCATTATATAACAATGCCTCCGGCATTCGATCCCACTACGAGTAATAGCAACACAAATGGGATGAACACTTGTGTAACTGTCCTTTTGGGAGTCATTGCTAGACCTTTTGGTGCTAATCTCTAAATACAGATAGTATTGGGTTTGTGTTGTTTTTGTTTGCAATCTTGTCTGGGGAGGCAAGGTTTTATAGGGGAAGGGAGCTCTTTGCTTCTATAAGTTGAGAGCATTGTAAATTGCTAATTTATACAATGCCTTAGCTTCTATTTTGTTCTCATACTATGATGCATAACTGAACAGCCACTCATATGTAACATCTTATGGGAAATCTTAAAAAACAAACAAATGTTGTCGTAGACGGTGATTTGAAAGGGAAAAATCAATATGTTTACAAATATTAAATTTCATGTCTCCTTCTGATTGTCATTTCCTTGATGTTTTATACTATGTATTTCACAGTATCTGTGGTGCTTTGCATTATAATATGGAAGCTGTTAAAAGCATGTGAGAAACATCATAAAAAAGCAAATAATTTAGATGTAAATTTGACACAAGAGATGAATTTTTATTTTTATAGTTTATGACAACGTATGACAAACTCTTTTGAAAAGTGCCACCAGCTTAATAACCTTTCTATCCAAAGATATGCATTTTTATCAAAGTTTATGGCAGTCACAGATTTCAATAAAAACATAGATCTATTCATGATGCAAAACTAGAAAACAATCACCTTAATGATTAAGCGTCACAAGTTCAAAACTTTTAGGCCTTTTTCTGAATTACGATACGTATGCCTCCTCTTAGCCTTTTGCCTTGCTGAACCAAAAATGAAATAAAATTATGTGATCATTCGCATACTCACAACGATGCTTCTTCCACACGGGAAATATTATGCTAAAATATAATAATAACCAATTCAATTATGATATTACTCGCAGACTTGTTAGAATAACAACAATTAACTAACATCAGAAGCAGAAATGGACAATAACTTAGTAGGATCTCAGCAAAATAGGTTTTTTTTTATGCCTTTTTTTATTTCTCTTCCAACTCCGTCCATGATGTTAAGCGGCAAAACAGAATGAAAACATTATTAACTTATGACATCCCCAAACGCACGCTAGGAGAGATCAAAACTTAATGCAAATGCGTCAATGTTAAACGCCGTCTCCGTAAAACCACACATACTTTATTTTTATGTATCAAGTTGGTACAGAGTGATTGCTAAGCCACTCCATAGAATAAAACCAACATAGCTGCCAAGAATTAGATATAATTTATGCAATAATTAGTTTTTTAAAGAAAGCTAAAATTTTCCCATCCACTATAAAACTGACTTCACTGGACACAAACATTCATAAAAGCAACAAACCATTGTATTTAAGTAAAGATTCAAACTCACAAAGTGTAGCATAAACATGGCATTGAAGAAAGTAGTTTCGCCAATGTTACTTCCCCTTGTAATGCTACTACTGATTGTGGGTTCTAATGCTGGAGGCATCGCTATATACTGGGGCCAAAACGGAAACGAAGGCACTCTGGCAGAAACCTGTGCAACTGGGAACTACAAATTCGTAATCCTAGCTTTCCTCTCGACATTTGGCAATGGGCAAACCCCTATGATCAACCTAGCTGGTCATTGTGACCCATATAGTAACGGTTGCACCGGTCAGAGCTCTGATATTAAGTCGTGCCAAGCTCAAGGAGTCAAGGTATTGCTTTCTATCGGAGGAGCCTCGGGAAGCTACTCCCTCACCTCTTCTGATGATGCCAGACAGGTGGCCACTTATCTATGGAACAATTTCTTGGGAGGACAATCCTCGTCACGCCCACTTGGACCAGCTGTCTTGGATGGGATTGACTTTGATATTGAGGAAGGATCAAACCTCTACTGGGATGACCTCGCCAGATACTTATCGGGTTATAGCAAGAAAGGAAAGAAGGTTTACTTATCAGCAGCTCCCCAGTGTCCCTACCCCGATGCCTGGGTAGGGGGTGCCCTTCAGACTGGTCTTTTCGACTATGTATGGGTACAATTCTACAACAATCCTCCTTGCCAATACACCTATGGTGAAATTTCTAATCTCGACAATGCATGGAAACAATGGACATCTGATGTTCCAGCGAAGAATATTTTCCTGGGGTTACCCGCTGCTACTGATGCAGCTGGAAGCGGCTTCATTCCTGTATCAGATCTCACATCCACGGTACTACCAACGATTAAGGGTTCGTCCAAGTATGGAGGGGTGATGTTATGGTCCAAGTACTATGATGATCAGTCTGGTTATAGTTCTTCTATTAAAAACGATGTCTAGGCTACTTTAGTTGTGTGTCTGTGTGCAGCATCTATGTATTTAACTATGTCTCCATCATATGTATCGACTCTGTGTGCTATGCTTGTATATGTTTAAACGAAATTATCTGAATACATGTTTTCCCATTTCAATTATTTTAATGTTTCATGTGACAACCAATTTTTATGAAAGAGGGCATGCAATTTCCGCAAAAAGGCTCTAGGCTTTGAATTTTGATGATCAAAACTCATGGTTTTAAATATCGGTCATTCCTGTTACATAATACTATTACGTAACGATTTTGAAAGTCGCTAAAACCATTACGAGCAGTTATGAGCCATAACGACCTTTACATTCGCTATGTCGGTCGTTACGGTACCATATCAGCTGTTACGGACCGTTACAGTTGTTATGGTAGTTAGAAAAATCAAATAAAATTAAAAAATAATAATAATAATTTGTGAATTAGAGATAGAAAATTTATCATAATAATATGAAAATGATTCATCTAATAATTCATAAGAGGACAAAAAGAAGTTAGTGGCTCAAGGGTGAGTAATTCCAAGAGTGGAAGTGAATATCAAATAATTCAAATGTGTTTAAAACATATGTGGACATACACATTTTCTGGGCCACAAAAATGTATGTTGTTACTATTTCGTAGTGTATGCTAATTTCGAGGACGAATTTTCCTAACGTAGAGAGGATGCTATATCCTGAGAATTCTGAGTGAATTTTTTATTATTAATAATAATATTATAGATGTTTTATAATATTATTATTGCATTGTATGCATGGGCGTAGTTGTTGCGGAGTTGCATGGTGTGAGGTTTAGCATTGGGAAGCATATGGTTTCGCTCCTAAGAGGCACTAGAGCCAATGCTATAGATTTTGGTTTTGAAAGAAGATTTTCTGACTGGGGTGTCCGACACCTATCTGAAGGGCAAACATAGGGTCTGATCTTAATTTTAGGGAGTTCGGCTTGCATACGACGGGTTGTCCAATAGGTTGTCCGATGGTTGTCTGCTGACAAACACACCTCTAGACAGACCGACGAACAAGGCAGCGTGGCCCCACTACTTTTTGACTTTTAAAATACTTTGATTCACTTATTTTTTCCCAATTCCGAAAGAAAAGAGGAGAGAGGGTGTGAAGTAAAATAAAATCTCAACATTCTCCTTCCGATTTCATGTAGCTTAGAAGTTTGTCCGTCGATCAAAAATTGATTTCAGAATCCTTACTTCGTGGAGAATATTTTGACGCAAGTTTTCTTTATATCTCGTTCGTTTACATTGCCTTGATTTCCATATCTTTTTTGTACTTCGAAATAAAGTTTATTTTCTTCTTCCTCGTGATGAATAGATCATTCTCTTGTATAGGTTTGTTACGATCTAAGTTCATTTGTTAGATCATTTCGGGGGCTAAAGCTTTGTAAGTTTTTGGGGGATTTCACTCGATTCGTTCATTGTTTGACTTTAAGCTTCTATACTTTCTTATCACCATTGCAAGGACTACGTATTGACGCAAGTATCATCAATTTCTATTCTCATTAAATTTCTCAATTTCTGTGTTAAGTTGTATGTTGAAATAAATTTATCAAATTTATTTCTTATGTAGATGAATTCTATGTATTGGTTAATTCATTTTGAAGAACATAGATAGATAAATTCAAGAGGCTAGGAAAAGGGGGGTTTAGATTGATGTTGGTGTGGTCATTCGATAGCATCTCTGGAGGCTTTCGGATTAAGGTAAAGACGGATAATGAACAATAGTATAAGTTTGAACATATAAATATATGTAGCATATATGTTCAAGTTTTAAGTTGCAAGTTTATTGTTCATTTATGTATAATACACTTCATTGTATGCCCTACAATTATTATGTTAATCGGGGTATCAAAGTATACATATGTTGTTAAATATACAAAGTAAGTATGTTGTATATTCATGTTACGCTTTGTTGTGACATGTATGTTATAAGTAAGGCATATGGCATAGCATGTTTATAAGTTCATTCATGTTCATAAATATAAACATGATTATAAGCATTCGTACATGTTCATAAGCATTGAAACATGTTCTTGGCATAAATATAAGTGTGGACTTCAGGACTATATATCACCTTTTTTATTTTAAGAAAATAAGGGTATAAGGAACATTTTGGGCAATAAGGAACACCCCACTTTTAAGAAATGGAAATAAGGAACACCCACCTTTTCAGTCAAAGCAAAGAGATATAGTCTCAATTTCCCTTTCTATTGTAGCCGAGATTTGTTCTCGTATGCGTTCATAAGTTGCATTCATAAATTCTAGGTGTAGACGAGATATATTCTCATATGCGGAAGTTGCATTTGTTAGTAATGATTGTATTTGTACGCCTTAACTTTTATGTAGATATTTATTGATTATGTTCAATCGCTAGTAATTGTACATGTTTATATACCATATATTTTCACATTTTTCATATTGTTAATTTCTAAGCCATACATTTTTCTATGTTGCATATCAATATTAAATTGGTTTTGTAGGTCCAGAATTTGGCTCAGGTCATGCTTGATTGGTAATAGGGATGTATGTACAGGATCTATTTTGTAGCTACGAGTTATTTGGGGCTATTTGTAATAGACTTAAGTTGTATTTTGATATGGAGTTGTATGAAAATATAGATATGTTCTTACTCTTGTACACAAGGCGGAGAAAATATGTATACCTTCTTTCCTATTATTTTTGACAAACATACAGCTTGTACTTGTTATTTGTAAATAGGGTGTTTACCTTTAAGTTGTATTATGTTGTTGTACATATAAGTAAGTCTTTCGCTGTGCTATATAAGATATCATAAGATGTTTTTAAGAAGTGTTGTAACTTTTTGTAACAGTCGGGAATAGGATGTTGATTTATGTATCTTCTTCCTTTCTTTACTTATTTGTAGGTTCGTGCTCTTGAATTTTAAGGATGGAACTTCGGGAGGCGATAGGTTGGTATTAAGTATTAAGTTGTATTTTTTTTCTTTTTTTTTTCTTTTTTTTTTTCTTTTATATTTTTTCAATTCACATCCCTGGGGTTCTCAGATTTCGGGGTGTGATATTAATCTTGCAATCTTTTTGTAACCCTGCTAAGTTAACCTACAAGTAGACACGGATAGAAACCTCATATTGTAATATCGGTGCAAACCCGTTAGCAAAGCCGAATCTCCAAAGGGCCTATCTCTTATCCCGAGCTTCTGCAAATTAGGACAACCCTCGGGCACATATCTCAACCCCATATCGCTATTTCCTACAAAAATAATAGATAGGGTCCTATCTAGCTTCTCATATTCACCAATGTAACCAAAATCTTTATCTGTTAGTAAACCAAATATTGCTATCCGAGTTAGCTTCTTACAATTCTTGACAATGGCCCCAAAACCCTCATCCATCGGTGCACCAGTGACGTGATCGAGCTTATGTCACCCCATTATACAAAAGCAAAATATCAAAAGATCTAGGCAATTTCTAGATGTGGCAATGAAAGCATCATTTCTCATTTGCTGACAAAAGTATAGAATAGATTGTAGTTTTCGACAGCCTTTAGAAATTGCAAGAAGACCCACTTTAAAAACAGGCCCTCATTACACTCACGAGAAATAAGGGGGAAGACACATAGTTCTCGAAAATCTTTACATATTGCAGCTACTTCCTGTAGTTCCTCCTCATATGCAGAATCAAGGTAGTGACATATGACAAATTTCAATTGTTAAACATTGAGGTTGGAATAACTAAAGTTTAATAAGGTGAGGTTGGAGCAGGCATGGTAGATAGCTAGGAGGTAATATAGTAAGATGTCCCTAAACCTTAAATACACAAGGAACATCAATTTTTTTTTAACATAGTAATTTGTAAATATTTTTTTCAAAATAATATTTTTAATATTTTCACCCTTTGTTTTTGTTTTTTAAAAAAGTATTGATACGTTAGGTTTTGACGTTCCCCAAATAATAAGTATGCCTACTTAGGAAACATAATTTTTTTAATATCGTTTATATGATCTAGCGCAACAAATCTTGTAATGCTATCACAAAAAAATATATATCATGAAAAAATAACACGTACACGCGTGCATTTCATGTGCTTCCAACTAATTCATACAAAAGATACCTTTGTCTTAACAAAAAAGAAGAAGAAGATAACATTCAAAAAATAGAGTATAATTTTGTTGGATATACCTCCAAGTAGGAGGACTAATTTGTTCAACTTTGGAGTATTGGTCCTTAATTGAAAGAAAAGTAAATTTTATTGTGCAAATTAAATTTAATGTTGCATTTTGTTTATCAGTTGAAAACTTTACGGACCATTGTGATAATATTTGTTAAAGGGTTTTTTTAACCCTTTTCTTTTTTTATTCCGTGACACGCTACACAAGAAACAAAAAAAATCAGGCAATAGCTTTGGTTTCTTTGTACTGCTTTGGGGACGTTGGTGCTTAAATATAAGTATTTTGGGTAATCAATTACACCAACAGAGGAAAATATTTTGAGATTTTTTAGAGTAAGAACTTGAGAAGATAAAGTTTTGTTGTTGGGAATTAACCGTATAGAGATTATTAATGATTCAGGGATTAAACGTTATTTTAGAGTTTCCCATTTGGGCATCAATATACTTATTTGGGTATTCTTTATTATTTTATTTTATGGTTTACTCTTTTGTCTTTTGATATTGATATTTCTCGCCTAATAAACAAGGTGATTTGAGTTGTATTCTATCTATTATTTAGTGGATTGATTTGTGGGTGTGTAGCCCCGTGGGTTTTTTACTCTAGATTTGTAGAGATTTTCTAGCGTTAAATTTTGGTATCATCTACATATCATTATTTTTATGCTTGTGGTGGATTATCATATTCTTGCATTGGGGCCAAATTTATTATTTGCTTCTATTGCAATTTAGGAATGGGCGTAAATATTTGATCGCTATTCCCAATAAGTGGTTTTAGAGCTGGGATAGAGCTCTTGTATGTGTTTAATACCATCAAGTGGTATTAGAGCTTTGGTTTTGTTCATAAAAATTTTGGAGTTTTTGTGTAATTATAGGAGCGACAATATCTAAATAATTTTGACACAATATATACTCAAAAAAAAAAAAAAAGGAACTAGTTTGGTTATGTATAAGAGAGATTCTTTGGGTTGGTTGTAATAATTATTTGGAAGACATTTTTGGAAGGGAATAATGTTGCACCTTTTAGGGTTTACTATTTTGATAGATTTTTTGTTGAAGAAAAGGTCACTTGAGTAGTGCCGCTATCAATATTCTTCTTGAGTGCTTTGCTTGGTGAATTGTGTTTCTTCATTGACTATTGGACCGAGTATTGCTTCAATAGAATGGATGAAGTTTTGGGTTGCAAAAATTGTTTCCTTACGGGATGGTTGATAGATGTTACACGTCCACTTATGCGAGGTCACCTTGTTAGTTTATGTAATCGCAATATACCTCTACAGTTAATTTTTTTTTATAAGATCTTAATCACAAAATTGTGATTTTTTCCTATTACAAATGAGATTACAACAAATCCATAAATTAGTTTATTTTTATTTTGTAACTATGTGGCTTATTATAATATGCAATCCGTGCATTGCACATATTTTGCACATGTAGTTGAATACTATTGTGCATTTCTATTTTGAAATCGATAAATGTTAGAAGCTTAATGGTGACGGGTGATAATTGGGGAACAACGAAATCAATTGTAAAAAATGTTAGTATCAATACGGTTATTGCAGAAGCCAAACCTAAGCAAAAAGCTGAGAAAGTAAAGGAATTATAGGTAAAAATCTTCTTTCTTTTTTGCTACCTTCATAAATTTTGATTGAAAATAAGTTGTAATTATGATAATAGCATAAAAGAAATTCTTAACTTCACCTCGATTTTAGCTAAATTAATTACTTCGCTTCTTGGTCATGTGAAGTTATATAAATTTAATAGTTTTGTAACAACCATTCTTTTGGTTGTATTTTTTATGTAATTTCTGTAAAACTAACGTGTCTATAAAGTTGGCATTTCCAATACAGACCAAATTGAAGCAAACATTTTTAGCAAACAAATAATCTTTTTTCCTCTTAGGTGAATGATTGACTGCCCCTGAGAAAACGAAATTTCACCATCTCATCCCCCTCTTTTGACTGCCTTAGCTAGCACTCTGTCCCCTTGACTGTTAACCCTGACTTGGGGCCGAATTCCTCCATCTACTCTTTTTTTGCACCCTTCTTTCTTGAATATCGATGGCCTTTTGTTTGTCAGCCTTCCTCACATCCTTATCATAAGTGGTTGCTCCTACTCCCATCACAATACGGCATATCCGATGTGGCAAGCCCATCACAAATCGTGTAACCTTCTCCTCCTCCGTGGTTATGTATGCCTTGATATATTTAACCAATGCCAAGAACTCCATCGAATACTCTATCTCCATCTTATTGCCCTGATATAGGTCCAAGAAATCATGCAACTTCCCGTCCCGATGCGACTTCGGACAATATCGAGACAAGAAGACCTCTATGAAACCTTCCCATGTCAGCACTCCGACTTAAATGTCTCCACGTACCCCTTCCACAACTCCATATCCTTATCCTTTAAGAAGTGAGGCATTTTCCTTGCTATCACCAAGCTATCGATCACCCCCAAGATCCAAAAATGATGCTACATGTTGTATACCTAAGTATCCGCTGCCATTGCTTCAACACCCCTATGAAAATAGGAGCGTTAGCCCTGTTTATCTCCTTTTGAACCTTCATTGCTTGAGTCCCGATACTCATGTTACTTGTCTGTTGTATTCTTATCCCCTCAAGCATCGCCTTCACTACCTAATAGGTCTATCAGGTTATCAAAGTTGACAGTAACTGCAAGTCAACTATGATGAGCGGAACCTCCCTTTAGATCCCTGCGGAATCCACCCTTTCTTGTATCCCCATTGAAGAGATCTCCTCATCGAGTTGAGCGGGTGCTACCAGAGGATGATTGGCATGACCCCCATTGCAGCCACCACACCCATTTCGTGTACTATGATCACCTCGACTACCGCGTTCTCTACGTACCATATATATAGTCAAAGAAGTCATCCAAAAATTAATCGCATGTTTGTATTATATTAGTTAAAGAAAATAAGTACAGAAATGCAAATAATTTGTTTTTAGCTTTGCCACTAGTAGAGATCCATGTTAAACCTACAGGACGTCCCCTGTCTATCCAACATAGATTCGCTACAACAGGTTACCAATTTTTAATTATAAAATACATATAAGAAAAAAATACGACTCATGGATTGATGCAAATAAGACATAAGGTAAACAAAGGCATCCAAGGCAATTAAGTTACTAGATGCCCACCCCAATTTTCTAAACGCAACTCACTTGAGACTTCCTACCGATGACCCAATACCCAACAGCTCCCAAGATTATTGTATACCTTGAGTTCAGTTAGCCCCAGAATTAACACATCTCGAGTACGCCACTTTCAACCAACCGACACAAATAAACAAGCCATAACCATCATATGAAATATATTATTCAACAAGTAGAATAAAATTAACATGTTAATCCGTCTACAATCTCGACATGACCATAAATAAATGGGTTTAAATAGGCTTTATTATCATATTTTTAGCCTTTTCAAAATACAACGGCGACAAGAAAATATATCCAGCCAATGGTTTACAACTGTCTGAAAAATACAAATAAAGAAATAACTAAAGACATCCAACCGAGACATATCCCGAGTAAGCTTCACCATTTTAGTTCTGATTTCTATGTCTCCCACCTAATTTTACTTGGCGATTTATAAGAAAAGACGGTACAAAAATGTAGCCAAACAGGTATAAGTCAGAAAATGAATTCAATACTAAATAAATACTGATAACGACTGTGTATACAAAAGTGAATGGTACTAAATACTCACCAATGCATGGCCAATCAACAATGACAGAGCAACAATCATATGCCAACCAAATAAGAATACAAAGTTGTCGACACAACCGATATGACCAACAACTTGAGATAAACATCTCATGAGGCTTTACGCGTAAAGGCTTATTGATAGCCATCCCTATCTTGAGTTCCCATGGAATCCGATCAAGGTTAGTACTAAATCACCGGAATCGACACGTACTCCCAGATGGTTAGCTATCATACGACAAACCACAGAATAAACATACTCCCGTGACCTACGACAATCAAATTACACATTGACCACATCACATAATTGATTAACGACATGTTCATTTAAAATACTTGCAACTATCAATCATATTCCGACCACATCATGACAAGACACGTCAAAACTTTCATCTGTCTGGCTCGATATCTGTTGCAGCCCTTCATCGGTTTTTTCAATTTTTTATCCTTTTAGTTAATCTGCCATGACACCATTTTCAAGTTTATTACTTTCTCGCTTCTCCAACACATCTTGCTGACTATTAATTTCGGGCAATGCCTCACTTTGACATCTAGCTTGTCTCTTGTGATACCTTCTACCGGTACTTTGACTTACTGCAGGCTGAAATCGCCAAAATTATCATCAAAATCGTCCCCCAGAGGCATCAATTCCATCTGCTACCATCTGCTCTTTCCTTCAATATTTTTTATTGGTTTTTTAATGTTATCCTGAAACCTTGTTTGGTCAAGAGTTAATGTTTCGCAATACATCCTGGTTAGATATCGTGTGTTAGACCATATTTTCTCTAAAAATATGAATTCAAATCATGTGAACAATTAAGTTTTTGTATAATATATGTGCGGATGGCAGTCAAGTGGCAAATGTAGAGTGGCGAACTCTTTTAGAACCATAAAGACATGGATTTGACTCTGCTTAGCAGCAATATGCCATTGAGCAAAGAAAATATGAGGGTCTGAGGCTCTCTTTATGTATTTGTACTATAATATGCTATGGTCACGTGCTGCCCAATTCGGAATAATAGCTCTGGCTTAGAACGGACATTCCATATTTAAGGACAACACATATGGTAACATGTCTAGAAAGATATAGGTACCCACGTCCCCTCTTCTTTCTTTTGCTAAAAAAAAAGGATTTTGTTATGGTTAATGTATATAATTTCTTTTACGCACATCATTATCATTGAGAAGGTACACTTTGTTTCTAAAAGATGAATGAAAATTCCAATTTGCCTTTATAAATCTCCGAATTCCAAGTTTAACTTTTCAATATTTCAAGTTTGCCCCTTATCTTATACGTTTCACCACTGGTCGCTGTCTTACTAATTATACATAGTTTACTGAAGCAACATGAGGAGATTGGCTAAAGAAAATGAGCATGGAAATTTTAAGCAATTGAAAACTGGAAATCTATGGAGAACTTTTAGTCGAAGAACTGGTCATCTACCTTACTAGTTTGGACAGAATCGTTCGAACGGGATTATCTGGAATCCAGGTCTGGACGGTCGTGCTAAATTTTGCGAGATAGATTGAGCCAGGAAAATATTAAAGTACTAATGATATCAAATGGGACCGTAGTGTTTTAGATTTGTAACTAAAGCCACGAAAAAATAAAATGACTTTGTTATCCAATCGGGCCATAGTGTTACTTCTAAGTCAATAAATCATGCATCAACAAAATAATATTTTCTTAGTATTGAAGTTATGCTGATCATTTACTTCTACTTTTCTTGAAATGTCAGTTACAACGTTTTATTGGCTATCAAATTAAAAAGGATCAAAGGGCGGCCGGCGGGGTGAGAGGC
>MKEJ01036404.1:0-16283 GCA_001753735.1 Embelia ribes
TATTCCACGTCGGGCCCAGTAACGGCGGCTGGCCTAGCTGCCTCAACTACTGTGAAAAAGTCAAATTCTGGGCCACTGAACAAGCATGGTGAGCCCATTAAGAAATCGTCTGGTCCTCAATCCGGTGGGGTAACGCCTGGTAGCCGCCATAACTCGGGACCCATGCCTCCAGTTCTCCCCACAACAGGCCTCATTACATCTGGCCCAATCTCCTCAGGCCCGATAAATTCATCTGGTGCTCCAAGGAAAGTTTCAGGTCCATTGGACTCAAAAGGATCACTCAAGTTACATGGCATCCCCATTGCTCATAGCCAGGCTGTGACAACTCTCAGTGAAGATGATGACTATTCCTTTAGGAGGAATTTCCCTAAGCCCGTCCTCTGGGCAATGATACTGTTATTTGTAATGGGTTTTATTGCTGGGGGATTTATTCTTGGTGCCGTTCAAAATGCTATACTTCTAATTGTAGTCGTGGGTTTATTTGCTATTGTGGCTGCATTGTTCACATGGAATGCTTGTTGGGGGCGAAAGGCTATTATCCGTTTCATATCCAGTTATCCAGACGCTGAACTTAGAACTGCAAAAAATGGGCAATATGTCAAGGTTTCTGGGGTATGTTCCTTTCTTATTGCGCTTATGCATGCATAAACTAGTAAAATGCTTCATTTGTGCCAAGTGCAAGTCATTACCTTTAGTATCTGCTTAGCTGTTAAGAGTGTTTTAAGAAAAGCTTGGTTGTTATTGTTCTTGAAGGTGGTCACCTGTGGAAATGTGCCCCTCGAATCATCCTTCCAGAAAGTTCCGAGATGCGTCTATACGTCCTCAAGTTTGTTTGAATATCGAGGATGGGATTCAAATGCTGCCAATCCTAAGCATCGCCGCTTTACATGGGGACTTAGAGCATCAGAAGTGAGTACCGTAATACGGGCATGCTTGATGACTGATTAGACCATTCTGATTGAAATCTATGAAGTACTAGTAGTTGTAGAAGTCTTAAATTTGATCCTTATTAAGACATTGACTTTGTAATGTGATTTATTGGCAGAGGCATGTGGTTGACTTTTACATCTCCGATTTCCAGTCTGGCCTGAGGGCATTGGTCAAGACTGGGTGTGGGGCAAGAGTGTCACCTTATGTGGAGGAATCTATGGTTATTGATGTCAACCCTTTGAATAAAGATCTATCTCCAGATTTCATCAGGTGGTTGGGAGAGAGGAACCTCTCGAGTGACAATCGAGTCATGCGCCTCAAAGAAGGGTAATCTCCTTTATATATGCTCAAAGGCATCATAATGCTCACTATTGTTTATGTCATTTCATATGGTAATATCAAAATTCTTGTTAAATATAGCTCGTTATGTCAATGAACAATTGGGCTTCGGAACCAGTAAAAAAAAAAAAAACTATTACATGGGATAAAACCTCCTGGTAGCTCTTTCAAGTTTTTAAATAGTAGCTTCTCCCCCTCTCTTTAAAATTGGTGGGAAATTTGTAGTGGTGGTGCATTGACTGTTTTCGGCGTCTTAAATGTGTTACTAGGTACATAAAAGAGGGAAGCACGGTGAGTGTGATGGGAGTGGTGCACAGGAATGATAATGTGCTGATGATTGTGCCTCCGCCCGAGCCACTAACCACGGGATGCCAATGGGCGAAATGCGTACTTCCAGGTACCCTCGAGGGCATTGTACTCAGGTGTGAGGATGCTTCAAAGATTGATGTTATACCAGTGTAGTAGACCAGTGTAGAAAGCAAAGAACTTTCTTGTATTGGTCCTTTAGTTTGTTCTCTCATGTCTACCTCTGTGTAGATATTGAAGGTTGTAACCTTGATGAAGTGGCTGTTTGTTCCTTAATTGTGGTTTTTTATATTTACGTGTGTACAGTTGTTAGGGTGTTTGGTTTAGTGTTGTGTTTGTTAGAGGAGCTTGAAAAGGGTTTTGTAATGAGGAAGATGTTTTGGTTTGTAGAAGATGGCAAAAATGTCAGTAATAGTTTGAAGGGTGTTACTTTACTTATGTACTATGTTGTTAAATGGGGAGTAAAATATAATGTTGATTATGTTGAAACAAAACGAAGATAAGATTATTGTGTTGTTATTAAGGTCCATGGCTAACTTAGTAGTGGCTGGGAAGAGGGAGAGAAGTTGGACATTCACTGGTGGTCGGTGGTCTAGGGAACACAACACCATCCAATCCATCTTGTGGTGTTTTTATTATATATATATATATATATATATATATATTAATATTCTGAGATGAGATTTGTTATTCTGGTTTTAGGCCATTGTCTTTGCACGTCTGTCTGTCTGTCTGTCTGTCTATCTATCTATCTATCTATCGTTTTCTCACTTTTATCAAAAAGTGAAAAGTGACAATGGCTTGATCAACAAGGGAAAGATATAAGGAAAATGTTGCTCTGGTGCAACATTAAATCATATGCCACATATTTTCCTACCGCAATATATTGCTATGTAATATTTATACAAACGATAATAATTAATATCATTACCAATCGTGCAATAATATCATTTATTAAGAATGAAAAATTCCATCAAATTTCTGGGCATTACATACTTCCCTCATTGGGAAATTTCATCCCCGAAATTAGCAATAACTACGAGGGCAAACCAACAAAATGGTGTGAGAAAAATCAACAAATCTACTAATCGATGCAATGACTCATCATCAAACTAAAAGAAACGACAACTCCAAAACCAACGAATCCCCAAAATGAAACAACATTCTTCGCATTTTAATGAGGGAGAAAAGCTCCGAACGAAAAACGATAGTACAACAAATCAGTCAAGATACAGTAAAAAGATACAATTTATTAAATCCATGAATACTACAGGTACATTCGAATGAGGTTTCAGAATTATGTTCCAACCAATCTAACCATGAATAACATTATATAAGAACTTAGGACTGCTCTGTTGATTAGACAAAGTACTAGTCCTTAGTAACAATTCAGCGAGACAATACGTCTATCGCGTTAGCGAAACCAAACTTGGTGTCAATAAAAGACCGCTTCTATAACATCAACCCCGACCATATTGACTATCACTGAGATTACTACAATATGAATAATAGTTATCACATAGCTATATTTATCTTTGACTCGTCAAATATAGAAACAAACAAGAAAGTATAGCCATTCCTCATACCATGAAACTACGCTAATAAGATGTTCTAGTCATACAATCAATTATTAAGCCAGCATAAACATGAACAGAGATGCATTGCCATCAAATGAAATGATATGCCCAAATAGAAAGAACAATGGCATACCTTGAACAACCCAAAACTTAGACACATCAGAAGACAAAACCACCTCCTGAAGGAAAATATTATGACTGACCGCGAGAATTACTAGGGGCAAAAAGATCATCAGGCTACAACATATGCATATGACCCCCACCACCGCAACTTCCTAAACCCACTTTTAAACAATGAAACCCCTGTGAACCTGAAATTTGACCCAAAATCTAAGAAGGCCGAGAAGCATCAAGATGTTGCCTATCCAATAGGCTCGATTCAACTCTCATCGCTGATTCTACATATCTTTTGTAGGTATCATGAAGATGAGCAATAACCAGAATTTGAATAGAAGGGTGCAAGCCACTCTCAAACCTCCGACAATGAAGTTTCTCTGTAGACACCAACTCCAATGCACACCGAGAGAGGCTAGTAAATTTCAATTGGTATGCATATACTGTCATATTCTCCTGAATCAAATTCTAAAAGTCCTCCTATTTTCTCTCTCAAAACATGTCGGGGAAGAATTGCCCCAAGAAAAGGTTCTGAAATGTGGCCCAAGTAACATTATCTTGGCCGTATACTTCCTTCTAAATCGTCTACCACATCGCTGCCTCTCTTTGAAGGTAAAGAGGCATAATCGCCATCTGAAGATCACCGTCTTCAATCTAGAGCACTCTAAAGATGCTTTCCACAACTGTAATCCAATACTTCCCACATCTACCTCCTTATCAGCTTTAAACAATGGAGGATCCATCCCCCCAAAAATGCAATTGAGTCGTCGAGGCTCGAGTTTCATCACTCCCCCTTAAATGTTCCACTAAACGAGTAAAAACTGCCTCCATGAACAAATACAAGTTCAAAGACTCCAACTGAGCCTCTTCCACATCGCAATCACCCGATTCACTTCCAGTGCCTCTAACATATCCACCTCTACGATGACCATCACCGCGAGGACTTCTAACTCGCCATGGCATCTAACAAACAAGAAAAAACATCAATCTATACTACATACATAGTCTCAACATGTGTATTTAATTCTATACACATGACATATAACACTTAACACCTTACACATCACACATAAACTAACTCGGATAAATGTACTACGAATAGCAACCTCGACTTATTAACCTCCTATCATCACCCTACTTACAAGCTACCAGGGTCTACGTAACCTAGTTAGCTCTGATGTCAATCTGTCTAAATGACCAAATACAAGTTCAAAGACTCCAATTTAGCCATTTTTGCACCGCGATCCCCCAATCCACTGCCAGTACCTCTAATGCCTCCACCTCTACGACGACTATCACAACAAATACCTCTATCTCGCCACGCAATCTAACAAACAAGAAAAAACGTCAGTCTATACTACATACATAGTCTCTACATGCGTATTTAATTCTATACACATGACATATAACACTTAATACTTCACACATCACACTTAAACTAAATCGTATAAATCTACTTCGAAAAGCAACCTCGACTTATTGACCCCCTACCATCATCTTACTCAAAAGCCACTAGGGTCTACATAACCTTGTTTACTCTAATACCATATTGTCACGCCCCAAATTCCGAGAAACCCAGGGATGTGAACTGAAATAAAGAAAAGAATAAAATAACTGCAACATAACTACCCATAGCGTAGCTCCAATAACAATCCTGTTAAAAATTTGAAAGAAGTATTGAGATGTATATATATAAAAAGAAACATCACAAGTAAACTATTGATGTTTACCATCACATCATCAAGTTGCTTGCTTGCCAAAAGAAAATAAAAACCTATACATAATCTCCTGGCCTCGACTACCAAATATACAACAAAACGAGGCTACTACAACAACAATCTATACAACGTCTAGCTCGAAGTACAACAATATATATACATCATCACTGTATATAATCTAATACAACTGCAACACCGAGTGCGCCAAACAAAAGCAAGCTTATCAAGCAATGTTCTGGGCCCACTCTCACCTACAAAACCACATCAGCCAACATATCCAAAATAGAAAAAAAAATACAGGTCAGATTCTAAATAATACAATAAATAGGAATTTGAAATGTATACGACATATATGCACATGCAATGCAAAAAATCCCTCATGTTCCCATTCAAGTTCAATATCCAATCAAAGAATATCTATTTCCAATTCCTCTTTCAATGTTTCAATTCATATTGTGGCATGGTCACAACATGCAGTACAACCTAGAAGTTTGCCCAGGTGCCAATATAAAACCAATACAACTACAACATCCGTACTGTCAGGTCCAAATCAAGACATGCGGGGTAAGTACCTAACCACCGTTGCCACTGCTAACTCCACATACAAATGCCACCGATATTATCTTTAAATCAATATCAATGACAAGATAGTAACTGAAACAAATACATACGACCTATCATCTATGTCGTATCTACAACATATCAATATAAGAGTGTACAAATAACATAGTACATTGATTATCGGATTTATAAAGAGTAGGCATTGCATGCCCATACCCTTTTTTCTTTATTAATCGGTAATACCACATCGAATATGAAATTATATCGACTTGCTAATTTATAAAGAGTTGGCATTGCATGCCTACATCTCTTTATAAATCAAGAGTACTACATCGAATGCTACCAACATCAATTCTCGAAGGCATTTCATCCCTGAGCCAACAAAAACCAACAATCACCTCTCGAAGGCATTTCATGCCCTCGGCCAACAATCGTAATTTATAAAGAGCTAGCATCACATGGCTTCTCTCTTTATAAATCCGAATCCAACAACCAACAATATGCTAATTGAGCCTCCAACAATGCATCTCATCGCATAGGCTAATCGAGCCTCCAACAACACATCTCATCGCATAGGCTAATCGAGCCTCCAACAACACATCTCATCGCATATTGAAGGCAACACATGCCTCTGGATCTATCGAAGGTAACTCATGCCTCTGGGTCTACCAACAAAAAATCCCAAAAACAAATCATACACCGAATCAACATCAACTAACATCAACCGACAACGACCAACATAGACCAACATCAACCAATATTATGTGTCGTGCAGGTGCCTCGATTACGAGTCATATATTTGAATCCTGACTCAGAGTTATTAGGCGCTCGTCCTGTAGGGTAATTTTGGCTCAAAGCTGTCAGGCGCTCGCCCCGTAGGGTATAAATATAGTTATTCCAAACCACATTTTCCAAATTCGAACAGATTCCCGAACCACCTCGAAACATCTCGAATTACATTCGAACGACATCCAAACATCTTAAATCTGCATTCGAACCTCATACCAATCTCATTCAAACCTCATATCAAATAATGCCCAATCGCATCCGAAACGGCGTCCAAACCTCATCTGAACTAATGCCAATGTCTAGACCTCATCCGAACCGACTTCCAAACAACATCCAAGCCACATACCAACAACGTCCAAACTCGTACCAACAACGTCCCAAACCGAATACCAACAACGTCCAAACTCATATCAACAACATTCCGTACCACATACCAACAATGTCCATACTCGTACCAACAAGTCTCGAATCGCATACCAACAACCATATCAACGATGCTCTTTAGGATTTTGAAATCATGTATGAAACCCCCCGAGTTATTCATACTTGATTTCAATTCCAAACAACATTTTTTTTTTCTTTTTCCTTCCAAAACTCATGTTTTTCAAACACGTTTTGTATAATTATATTTTTTAACTATATAAAATTTTACCATGAGTTACATTACCCAAAGGATATATATATATACTCCACAACATTCTTTCTTAGTATAGGCTTCACAATATATATGTATATATATATGTGTAAATATACACACACACACACACACGTTCAATATATTATGAAATACAACGCGAATATACTCCTTGAGACGTAACTATACTTACCAACAACAACAACTGGCGTACAACTACATCTACATCCGAACTTCTCCGATATATAAATATATATACTATAGCATACGATAGGAGTACAACTATCGTCTTATTCTAAAACAACGTAAGATATATGAAAATAACGTTTTCATAACCCACATTACATATAACACCGACGGCATGTCACACTGTCAATATACGTAAAAAGATGTCAATTTATATTATTATTCTGAATTAGTCTGCACCTCAAATGCTTTCGGAAGCTACCGAAAAGTCGCGTCAACAAATCCTGAATTTCTTCTTATGCCATCGAATTGACTTAACTTCGCCACTCGGATCGCGTCAATGCTACACATAAACGATCTACTACCCGTAAGTAAACCATTTTCTAATTTTATTACAACTCGCTTGGCACGGAAAATGAGGAAACGCCAACCACAAAACAAAACGACAAGAATTATACGCATAGCCATCACGATGGTGAGTAAGAAATGTATATACCTCGAGGCCAAACGACGAACGAAACGAGATGAAATCGCTTGAGAACTCCCAAAACTTCGACTCCTGAAGTGATCTAACAAGCGACTTCGGATCATAATGAACCTATATATAGAATGATCCGCTAGACATAAGACAACTTTATTTCAAGGAAACAATTCGGCACAAAAACTGAGACAACCAACAAGAAAAAGAGACTTATTTCAAAACAATTTTCGTGTGACGTAGACTTCGAAAATGCTATTATTTTCTGCATCTGAGGTCCTGAGCTAGGTGAACCATCTAGTTCTCCCCCCCTCTCCTTCCTCTGCTGCTGTGGTGAGAAAATGAAGAAAATAGAACATTTGAGTTTCATATAAAGTAGTTTTTCACGAACCAGGTTCTACCGTTCGAACAGTAGTTTGAGCTGTTCGAACGGCTCTCGCAACTTCGAATTTGATTTTTATCAAAACACCAAAGTTGTAGATAATTGAAATATCTTTGCATCGATATATTATAAGCTTTAATTGGAATTTTTGTTTGGGAGACATGGTCAAAATACCAAGCAGGCATCGCAATGTCTGCTGGCACGTTTTTCTGAAGGCTTCGGGTCCTGTTTTAACTTATATACACTTCAAATTAAATTTTCCTTAAAACACGGAAGTCGTAGATAAATGAAATATCTTTCCAACTATTTATCATATGCTCCAATTGGGTTTACGGTTTGTGAGATATCGTCAAAATACTAAATAGGTGTCATTATGATACTTTAACTTCCAACATACAAAACCAAACGCAACATGCTACGACAACAACGAATACACCACCACAACATGTCACCACATCGAACTCTACAATGCCACCACAAACACCACCAACGGAATAAATAATAATACTATAATTCGTATAGCACTATCATTTATTAAAGCGAATTTTTGGGGCATTACAATTTGGCCATTGAAATTGCACTCTATGTGTTCCGTTTTTTATGTAATTAGCTTAAAACGGCAAAACTCAAAAGTATGCCTCTATAGTTCTAGTTTATCATCTATGCCCACTCTGGTCTAGTCAACCGAAACAATATCGCCACCAATCAACATGCACGATGACACTTCGTTTGGATGTGTTTGGTCAACTTGTCCATTACTGTTGCAAACAAGAAAGGGCTTAATGCTGAACCTTGATGCAACCCTACTGTTATAGGAAAACTGGATGATAAGCCACTATATGTTTGACGTTGGTAACTGCACCCTTATACATATCTTTGATAATATTTATATTTTTAATGGGAACCAATTTTTTTGTTAAAACGTACCAAAGTACCTCTCTCGGAACTCTATCATATGCTTTCTCCAAACCAATATAGACCATATGTAAGTCTTTCTTCCCCGCTTATCTCTTTATCAGTTGTCATAGTAAATAAATTGCTTATGTAGTCGATCTTCCAGACATAAACCCAAATTGATTTTGCGAAATAATAGTATTTTACCTTAACCTATACTCAATTACTCTCTTCCAAAGCTTTATGGAACGGCTCATGAATTTAATACCCTGATAATTTGAACAGTTTTGTATATAGCCCTTATTTTTATATATATATAGGTACTAAAGTACTCCTCCTCCATTCATCGGGCATCTTCCCTAATAATTTCTATTATAGTAAGTTATATTATTTTAAATACTAATTTTATGGGATAAATAATTTTAATAATTTCTAATATGGTTAGTTTTATTATTTTAAACCCTAATTTTATGGGACACATGTCAAGTAATTGTGCGGACAAATGTTGCGATTAGAGTGAAAGTAGGTGGAGGGTACAATTTTATATAAATAAGAAGATATAGTAATTGTTTTATTCCATTTGAATATACTGTAAGTTTATGACTTAATGGTTCGATATTTCAAATGAAGGCACACAGCGTCAATTGCATCAGGAAATCATGGAGTTCCAGTGGTTGTAGCTGGACATCGCTTCGGGAAAGCAAGTGGAATGGCTCCTCGCTCACAGTAATTTTTGAAACCTGATTTACTTAATTTATGATTTGTTGTAACAACCAAGCCGTTTATTTATGAAGTACTATCCTTAAATTGTAATTTTCCCGGAGATGCTTTAACCATCAGAAATACATGTCTGGTTTCTCTAATTGTAATTTTGATATTTGGTAATGGCCTTTGCAAAACCACTTTTTTATTGTGTTGAATGCTAAAGATCTCTTTTTTTAGTTGTTAATCTTATCTTATTATTATTAAATAAAAAAAGGATGATGTGAAGACATATGCAACTCAATTTCACTCTCAATAAGAATGAAAGAAACAAAATGTTGGTTTTAGTTGAATCTTTTTGCATTCAACTCGTATTTGTGTTAGTTCTCCCATCTTTAGTTCATAAGATCTGTCTATTTTTACAGCATTGCTGTTTATAAGGCACTGTACAAGAGCTTTGGAGGCTTTGCGGCGGATGTGGTGGCTGCCATAGAACAGGTATACATACTATAAAAAAAAAATTGTTCTGGGAGAAATGTTTTCGTTTTTATATCAATTTCCGATTCAAGAAGAAAAACCAATACAAACCTATGTTATGTGAAATTAGTAATTGGTGTATATCAATTTCTTCAAGTTAATATGATATCCGACTGCCCGAATTCTCCTGTCTTCGCTACTTGAGGCCTTTGTTTGTCCACTCGGTTTGCTTTAAATCCATTAAAATCGATTTCCAGAAGCACATTGCTCCGAATACATAGTCAAGCAGACTGCATGGGGCATATAATTAACTTGTGGATTATACTGAGTGTGATGAAGGTTTTTTTTTGCCTCAGTAAAGTGGAAAAGTTTATTAGGAAGAGTATTGGTTGAGTCAAGAATTGATGATTGGCACTGAGTTATTCCCGTCACATGTTACCAGGTGGCCCTTTCAGTTCACCTTTGTGTTTATTGTGTTTCAAAATTTCAGCAATAGATACAGGTGTTTTGCTTGTATCTTTGTGTGTTTGGATCTTCTTCTTTTCATTTCTGTTATCATAATGATTCCAAAGATTGTTGCCACAACCTCTTGTGCGAGCATCCATTTATATTGTTTTTCTTTCATGAACACTTCGGTGCCCTCTCTCCTTCTGTCAAGAGAAAATGCATTCTCCTGACATTTTATTTGTTAAACCAAAAAAAAAAAAAATTTTTTTTTAAGCGTTTGGGCATTCTCCAGAAGATAAAAAGCTCGAAGTATAGATTTTACTGAATGATACATTACTGAATTGACAGGCTGCTCAAGACGGAGTGGACATTATAAATTTATCAATCACACCGAATAGACACCCTCCGGGAATTGCAACGTTCTTCAATCCGATAGACATGGCGTTATTATCAGCCGTTAAAGCCGGCATTTTTATTGTCCAAGCAGCAGGCAATACTGGGCCATCACCCAACAGCATGTCATCTTTCAGTCCATGGATCTTCACTGTCGGTGCTGCCACTCACGACAGGATATATAGTAATTCTATTGTCCTTGGAAACAATGTATCTATTGCTGGAGTTGGACTTGCACGTAAGTTGGTGTTTCGTATTAGGCCGATGTTATCTTTAAAATGAATTTTGGATTTCTGGTTCGATTGTTTATGAAGCTTCTGAGGGAATTGTATGTCTCGTAAATTTTTAACTTGTTAGTGTCTGAGAACTTGGAGACTCTGTTACTTCAAAATAGGTGTTCTGCATGTCTAACTTTTGGTGACCCTCGAAACAAGTCAAATTTTTTACGCTAAAAAAAAATTCCATTAATATAAGTATTTGTAGTTAAGATCAATAACTTAACAGCTTCATTATACACTGACGTTTAATGCATTATTACGTGAAAGTTAAAACTATTCATACTTTCCCACGTATGAATACATGTGCATTATTGGTTCAAAAAACATATCTGATAATCTTGTCTTGCGAATTACATGTTTGGCATGAGTGCTAAAGGAAATTTTTAACGAAACTAGGAAATGAAGACTGGATTAAACTTCAATGCTTTCATATGAATGCTCATGGAATGGAAGATTTATTTAAGATTATATGCTTTCTATAATTATAACTGTGTCCGTAATGCTGCGGAAATTACCCATTTCAGATTCGATATATTGTTGGGTACTTGACTTTTATAATCTGAAGAAACATGAAGTACTTTTGTAATCTGCAGAAACATAAAGCTCTTTCACTAAAATGAACCTAATTATAGTACCATTTCCACCATTCTCTTCTCTTTTTATAAGTATGCATATGCATGTATGTAGACATGCATAATTGTCCATGTGCATTATTGAAGCTCAGATAAGCTTTTCGTACTGCAACTTCTGATTCTGTGTTGCACTACCCTGTGTGCCGATTTTCTTTAAATATCTATTCAATGACGGAAGTTGATTATTGTGCAGCTGGAACAGGCAAGGATAGGAAATACACGATGATTTCTGCTATTGATGCTGCAAATGCCACAGCAGCTGCAGTTGATTTGTCCATTGGTGAATGCCAAGAAGCTAATACCTTGAATAAGACTCTTGTGAAACAAAACCTCTTAATCTGTTTCTATACTATCCGCTTTGTGCTCGGGGTTTCGACCATCAAACAAGCTCTTGAAACTGCCAAAAACCTCAGTGCAGCTGGTGTGGTGTTTTACATGGACCCTTTTGCCATTGGATTTCAGATTAACCCAACTCCAATGAGGATGCCCGCAATTATAATTCCATCTCCTGATGATTCCAAGGTACCATATGCTATTTTTAATGTTTGTTGTGATATGCTGATGCGAGATTTTTTATTTGTTTTTATCTGTATTGTTTTGAAAAAGAAGTGTTGGGATAAGTTGCTTATTTCGATATTACTTGGCTTGTTTTGATTCCTTCTAAGTTCTTTCAGAGGAGTCTTTCATGCCAAACCTTCTTCCATGCATTGAATTATATATTCTTGAAATTTTTTATATTGATATAACTTGTATTTCACGGGAAAAGAAAATCGGGTCTAAAAGTGGAAAAGACAAACGGGTTGATTCAAATGTATCTGTTTGTGAGAGCGTGATTGGGCTTGTCAATTTTATATGCTGGTCTTTTGTTCTCGCTTTGGTGATCTTTAGGCTGAGGTTGGTATTGCTCTGCTGCTTTTGCAAAATCTGTTTTTAACTTGTTTCTGAGATTTGCTTTTATAGAGCTGCTCTTTTTTTTTTGGTTATTTTAAAATTCTGCTTTACAAGCAATTTGGTTTCTGGTAAAATTGAAAGTTGGTTTGCATCTATGAAGAAGTTGTCTTCTTTTGAGTTCCCTCCTACAAGCTCCAAAGAGCCAAAATCTTAAGGGTGTCTTTTGTAAAATGCAATCACATGGAAAAATAATCAGCTTTTGAAATGACCTAGGGGGTGAAAAAAAGCACGACCAGTTCCTCAATTAAAAAAAATGCTTGTAGTCTTACCTGAAAATCCTAAAAAGTATAGTTTTCAAGGAGGTATAATAGGCGCTCTAGCAAAGTGATGTGCCAACACTGTATTGGAAACAATAATCTGATTGGTGGCCTAAATTCTCATTAGCTCATTGTGATATGTGAAAACTGCATTGCGCTGTAGGAGTTTTATAAGACAATTATTTTCCTTGCAAATATTTCTTTTACAAAGGAAAAGCAAAATTATTATTACTCTATAAAAGTGGTATCAAACTCACTCTTAAAGGAATGAGCCTCAGGCAGAAGAACCTGAGATCAAACCTTGTGCATCGTATGGGCACTTATCTTCATTTAATCTCAATGCAGATCTTGCTTCAATACTACAATTCATCGTTAGAGAGAGACAGAAAAACAAATATGATTGTTAAATTTGGTGCTTCTGCAAGAATTTCGGGTGGATTTAGAGCAAGCTATAACCACTCTGCCCCAAAAGTAATGTATTATTCTGCTAGGGGTCCTGATCCTGAGGATAGCTTTCTGGATAATGCTGACATACTGAAACCGAACCTTGTTGCTCCTGGAGATTCAATATGGGGTGCTTGGAGCTCCCTTGGAACCGACTCAATTGAATTTCAAGGTATTGTCTTGAAATGGGGAAAAAAATCAGCTTGACGTAAATGTTACAAAAAAATTAAAAAATAATAAATAAATAAATTCAACAAATGCTTTGCACCATCTAATCAGGATTAATTTTAGGCAAAAAACAAGTTTTCAATTAATATCCTATTCATTTTTTTTTTCAAGATACTAGGTGCACTTGGATTTAGTAGAAGTGGTCGAAAAGTTGCCATTTACCAACAGATGGGAATAAAAATTTCCTGTATAATATCAACTTTTACTTCCAAAGGATCTTATATAACTTAACTACTTAACATAATTTTCCTATTTTGGCTTGGGACTATGGCCCAACTGGGGTTGCTTTTCCCTACTTGCATTTGCTTATTTTTCTTAGAAATTGTAGCATGTAGTATTTGGTAAAAAGTAAAGCACCTACTTTTAATAACCCATTTCTACTTTTCTAAGGGTACTTTTAGAAGCAGCCTTAGGAGTACTTTCAAAAGTTGCATACATTTTTCCTTTCATTTATTACCAAAATAACATTAATTATAGTTACTACTTTTTCTATTCATACCTACTTTTGTCTTTTTACATTAAAATTCACCATTTACCAAACACTGCACTTATCAATACAATTTTTAAAATTTATTTACCAAATACTAAGATTATATCTGCTTTTAGAATCAACTTTTAAAAGCAGCTTTAAGAAGTGACATTCCCAAACTAAGGCTAAGTGTTGGTGGTTGTCGTCGTCTTCGTAGGCTATCATTTTAGGGTTGGAAAAATCCAACTTCTTCTCTGAATAACAGAATTGTCCTGTTTCTCAAAGCTGCAGCCTAGCTAGCAGTAACATCTTTCTGGAGACCTTTCAGAAATGTTTCTGTGATTCTCTTCCTTGCAACTTCATCTTGAAAATATATTTCGATTCTTGACTCTAGGTGAGGATTTTGCAATTATGTCCGGAACGAGCATGGCGGCTCCTCATGTTGCTGGGCTAGCAGCCTTGATCAAGCAGAAGTTTCCTACTTTTAGTCCTTCGGCAATTGGTTCTGCGTTATCCACCACGGCTTCTTTGTATAACAAGAAAGGGGGCCCAGTAATGGCACAACGGTCGTATACGAACCCAGATCTGAACCAGTCTCCCGCTACACCCTTCGACATGGGCAGTGGTTTTGTGAATGGAAGAAGAGTTTTGGACCCTGGTCTTATTTTTGATTCGGGTAAGTCCTGAATGGTTTCTACGAAAAACTAGTAAAGTAAAATGATCTGTTACCGTGAGAATTCAACAAAATGCAATCCCATGATATTTTTTGTCACATCTGATTTGTTAGCTTTTAAATCATAAATTATGGTCATACAAAATTGGTACATACTCATATCTGGTGATTTGATTGTGGTCCATATTAGTGGATAGATGGAGCTAACTAGAGCCTGAAATTTGATAAATTTGCAATATTGGCCGGTTGGTTTCTATGCTTAATTAATCATTTTGATTTATCGCTCCCGAATTGTGATAAAAATAGATTTGTTTCAGTGGATAAAGGTGTGCCTTCATCTCAGAGCTTTAAGATCATCTGTGGTCTTTAGTTTTACTTTTTGAAAACAAGTTTTCCGGGTGAACAAGAAACATTACTAGAAATACGTAACTTCTATTGTTGCACAGCATGCAATTCAAATCCTAATATTATTCGTCCTTCTTTGTAATTCAGAACTTGTAGCTAATGATAGCATTTTTAAACTCACTGTTTTGGTTAATACTTTTTAAGAGCAATCGGTAGTTTGTCTGCGTCTAAAGTTGCAAGTTGCACTTTTGGAGGGTTAATCTAGTTGAGTAACATGCAACGGACACGTGAGCAGAATTTTGTACATCAGAAAGCTCACGTTTTTGTAAAACTGTATGCATATAGGTGTAATTATACCTAAATTAACTCAAGAATATGAGTTCGCGAACGGTGTGAACAAAGAAGTTAAAAATGCTGCATTTGTTTAGTCTCCGACGATAGGCAATAATATGTTTTTGAAGAATTGAATCATTTTGCCGATATTCTTGTGATCCGTCTCTCTGCAGGCTACGGTGACTACATATCATTCCTCTGCGGCATAAATGGATCAGCGCCAGTAGTATTAAACTACACGGCTCAGAGCTGTGCAACTGTTCCGCCCATGATTGGTAGAGACCTAAACCTGCCTTCAATAACACTAGCGAGACTTAATAAGTCCGCGACGGTCCAACGGACGCTAACCAACATAGCCGGAAACGAAACGTACAGAGTGGGGTGGAGTGCTCCGCATGGCGTTTCTATAAAAGTACATCCTACTCACTTCTCCATCCCATCTGGTGAGAGACTGGTTTTAAGTGTTCAATTGACCGCAAAAATAAATAGCAGTGCCGCGAGCTTTGGAAGAATCGGTTTGTTTGGGCACCGAGGTCACGTCATTGACATTCCTTTGTTGGTTATTGTTAAAGTGTCCTGTAAACACAACTGAATACCTGAGATCCAGCTGATAATTCTTTTGTAACATCTGATAATTCTTTAAGTGTGTTTTTGGGTTCCATTTTTGGTTTTTTAATTTTGTCATTTTAAGATTTTTTGTACTCCTCTTTGTAATGTATCATGTGACTGCGTTCATATATATATAT